>JAEANM010018120.1:0-12745 GCA_017656035.1 Myanophis thanlyinensis | reverse complement strand
AAATAAAAATAAATAAATAAATAAAAGGGAGAGAATTTTATTCTTAGACTCACTCTGCCATTTCAACAAATCTAACCAGATTTCTTTAAACACAATATTTAAATATTTAATATTCACCGCACGAGGCTTCACCATAATCCCCACAAATCCAGCGTGAAATGGCAGTCTGGAATGTACCAAGTGCTATTTTACAGGTGTAACAGAAGGATAGTAATAAAGAAAAAGCTATCTTTCAAAAAAACTGTTATTTCTGATTTAATTGCTCAGAAACTATAATACCCAAATAACTCCAGGAACATATGCAAACCATTAATTCATTTATTGTGGTACAACAAAATGATATTGTTAAATAACAGTGCAAATATAAATAGACTAGAAAATGTCCAATTAACTTTCTGCCATTTGTAAAGCCAGGACAAAGAGTAGAAAGATAAGTACAGTAGTCTATATTCTTCTGAAATTCTGCCTGCATTTTTCCATTCTGTGGTTATGTTTTAGACTATGATGGGCAAGAATTTTAATTTGGAACCATAGAAGGGGACTGAAGGAGCTTTTAATTCTGCAGACCCAAAGCTATCTCAGTTTGCCATCAGAGATAGGATTCTGGATTCAGCCTGTATCATTAGTGGTATTACTATGTCTACAGATTTCTGCTTCATTGGAAAAAGAAATCTTCATCAAGTCAGAGAGAATTCCATCCTTCCATCCCTAACAGAAGGAGGTTAGGATAACTTCCTGTTATGTTTAAACCATGTCTTTGAAATCATAGGAGCATTCATATAATTAGCGTACGTCGAAGTATAGTAATAGAATAAAGGTACTTTATTTTGTATATAGAATCCAGTACAATGGACTTTTATAGAACACTCTTAAATTAAATTCCACTAGCTCAAACATTCATTAATGATACTATAAGTATGTTTCTACATAATGACAATGTATCATTATAATATAAACAAATTTAAATTATTAATATATTAGGTGATCTTATTTACATCTACTCATAAACCACCCAGATGCAGACATCATTAAAATGTAACAGAAAGAAAAATAAACTACTCGTTTGGTGTTTCTTCAGAAACAATGAATGTGTAATTCATATCTGTTCATTTTCCTCTATTTATAATCATAGAATTTTCTAGTAGTAATTAAGATTTGAAGACACATTGTGAGATCCATCAAAAGGAGAAAAAGCTGGAAGTCTTAAAAAATAGTTTGCTCACTGTACTTAACTTTTATTGTTTCACACTTATTTGTTAATAAGCTATTAGTTGCATTGTCATCTTTATGATAGCACATTGTGTTAAAATCATGATCATAATACTGGATTTTGGCTTGAAATAATCTGCTGCTGTTAGCCAGTATGAAATCATGTTTTTGTTGTATGATGGTGATTGTAATAGCAACTTAGTGTGATGTACAAATAAGGTTGCATAGTTTCTTTGCAGATTCTTGGCTTGTTTCTGATTGGATTTATGCCATGTCCAGTTAATAAGAAGAGCAAGGCAAAAAAAAACAACCCCTCATGAACAAAATATTAAAAATAAAATAGGAATTGGCCAAACAAGTCCCAAAACAGGCTTAACCTTTAATTCTGGATTCCTCAAATAATGACTAAATAAAAGTTAACTAGAGTAACATATGAATTAATTCCAGTAGTTTCTACAGTCTTTGCAATTTTCATTCTTTACAGTATCACTCTGTACGCTCCGCCCTTTAGGGGAGCAGGTTATATCATAATATATGTAGATAAGGTGCCACATCACTCAATCCCTGAGTCTGATCCCATGTTCAGTGCTGATCCAGCCTATAAACAAGGACCTATATGCCATGCACCTGTAAAGAGAACACTACAAGTGGAAAAGTAAAGAGTTTATTTTGCCTAGAGCTCTAATGCATCTTTCATAACCCTTGGGGTAATGGCAATATTGTACTTTGCAATAAAGAATAATGCTGTTAATCCTTTCAGATATATTTATAGATAGGAAGATAAAATATTTCATTCCCAGAAAATAAATACAAGGCTTTGACAAGCTGAAATAAATAAAAAAGTAAGTAAATAAAGTATCTTTGGAATTCTGCAGCTAGAGCATATCATTCCTACACGATTTTCTAGTAACAGCCTATGAATGACACCAGTATGGTTACAGCTAATGCTCTTTCTTTATAGTTATTCCTCAGTCTGTAGAGGATTCAAAATTAACATGAAAGTAATTATTATATCTCAATGTTGACATTTTTGCCTACACTGCCGGGTCTGCCAACAAGTCCTCTTATTGCATGTTTTTTTCCTTTCTCTTGCAAGGAAAGCAGCATATTTCTGCTTCATATAAACCACTTTGAAGTAATGAGGTTGTGAGTTCCCAACATAAAGACATTTTGCTGAACTGACATTATCAGCATGACTAAAATGCAACCAGAAGGAGAACAAAAAGAAAGGAAAATTATGCTATTGTTCTGGATATCCGTACACATTACATACTATTAACTATAATTTTAGTCTGCCCAATAACCCAGATTTCTAGGAATCATTACGTCAGTATTTAAAATACATTTTAAAGTTTAAAATACATTTTAAACTCAGAGAAAGCAAATGAATGAATAAATGGCACAGGTAATGTAGTAGATAAAATAAAATAAATTATTCCAGTGGTCACTTAGGATCAAATTAAATATTTGTTTATAGAAATGCCTCAGATTGGGACAAACTGCATTATGTGATATTACTTGCATGGATGCAATGAATTTTAGGTTTATAAAATGTAAATAGCAACCCCGAAGAGACCCCAGAATTTATGGAATTGCATAGATGGAAGAGTTGATTAAACAAAAACTGCTTCTCCCCAACTGCTTTTTGCATTAACTGTGTCAGGCTGCCTATCTGTCTTAATACAACTGGGTCAGAATATTCATCCTTCTTGTCTAATGCAATATTCTTACCAAGTAATCATCCATGATACTGCTACAGACTAAATTTACACTATTTCTATAACAAATTGGTCCTTCAGTTTCCTTCTCCTTTGAAAATGCTTCCTCTTTAGCTCCCTTTTTTTCAGGGAGCTTAAGAATTTCTTTCACCTTTCTTTGATATTATTGATTTTTTTATTGCCACAAAGTAGATATTTGTCCATCGCTCTGTAGGCACTCTGCTCTGGAGAGCAGTTCCAAGCAGAGAATTCTGCTTGGTGTCTTTCTTCTTGGGCTTCTCTGAAGTGTGCCAGAGTATATTGACTATTGGAGAGATGATTGTGCACTGACAGAAACACAAGTCTATCTTTTAACCAGTTAATCTATCAGAATTCCACTAACATTTCTCTTGCATTTCTTAATATCTTTATCCAAGTCCATCTGTACATTCCATGAAGTCTTAAAGATAACACTTGATATTAAGGAAACTTTTCCAAATATAGGAAAGTCCTCAGATTCTGCACAAATTTCAGTTTGAACATCGACAAAAAGTAATTGCCTTTAGTTTCAGAGCATATTTGGTCATGTACTACATTAGCACTTTCTGTATGTTCGTCATTCCTTTCCCTCATTCTTAAGATGGGCTAAGATGTAACAAAGACATCTGCTGTAATTTACATTCACAGTTACTTGCCAACTGTGCAGAATATACTGCAAGTAAACAATTTATTAAAATATACATTGAATTTGTTGAGACTCTCTTAACTATAAAAGTTATTTAGTTATTTAGTTGAAGTTTAGGAATTAACCATAGAATATATACAGTATGTCACAGAAGTGAGTACACCCCCTCACATTTTGTAAATATTTAAGTATATCTTTTCGTGTGACAACACTGAAGAAATGACACTTGGCTACAATGTAAAATAGTGAGTATACAGCTTGTATAACAGTGTAAATGTGCTGTCCCTTCAAAATAATGCAACACACAGCCATTAATGTCTAAACTGCTGGCAACAAAAGTGAGTACACCCCTAAGTGATAATGTCCAAATGTTATGCATATTTTTGTATAATAATGAACAGGATTGGCATAATTTCACATGAAGATTCCAATTTATAGATAGATTGTATGCACACAACTTCATGCATTTTTCCAATATGCTTATTCTGAAGCACTCAAGCACAATATATAGAGGCATAGATGGAGATATGAGAAAACATCCTTGAAAACATTTGTTCATTGCTACCAAAAAAATGGATATTTTCATGTAATTGCCAGAGTTAAGCTCAACTTGAGGAGGTCTTTACACCTGGGGCACATTATTTTTGGTTTTATATCTGATCTTCTTCAGCAGAAGACCCTCTTTGTAAAATGATGTTGCCCCCTGATGATGCAGGAGTAATGGAATCTACAATTCAAGCTTTATTATATTGCCAGGTCCACAGGGACATTTGTTTGCAGTTTATCTTTCCTCCCTCTAAATTCCTCTCCTTTCTAAATTCCCATTATCTACTAACTGTGCCCTTAAATATTCTGTCCTTAAATATTGCTAAGGTTTTGTTATGTAGAGTGTCAACTCTATCCTCCTATGAATCATGATTAATAGCTATGCCATGATGTTTTGCCATGTTTTCTCCTCTCCTCTCCTCCCCTCCCCTCCCCTCCCCTCCTTTCCTCTTTTCTGATTTATAACTGTAATAATTAGGCACAGTCAAGTAGATGAACTTAGCCCTTCTTTCTCAGCCCTAGAAGAAAAGGGTAAATTACATTCAGAATCTTGCCAAGAAAACAAGACTTGTCCAGGCAGTTGGCAATAATCAAGACTGATTTGAAGGCACCTTCCCCCACCTGCCCAAATAGTTATTCTGATGAAAGACTATATGCTCAAATATACTGTGCCTACTTCAGTAACTTGTACAAATTGTGGGGTCCTTGGTCCTCTCTGAGTTTGGCTGTTTGCTTGCAGACATTTTCATTACCTTGGAGCTCCCACATTACACCTTTCCTGCGTGAGCTGCACTGGCTTCTTGTGGCCTTTCGGGTGCAATTCAATGTGTTAGTGCTTACTTTTAAAGCGCTCCATGGCTTGGGACCTGGGTACTTACGGGACCGCCTGTTGCCGCCGGCAGCCTCCAACCGACCGGTGCGTTCCCATAGGGCAGGTCTTGGGGTTCCATCGTCGGGTCGTTGCCAACCCACAGCCCCGAGGGTATGAGCCTTCTCTATGGTGGCGCCCTCCCTGTGGAATGAACTCCCCCCGGATATCCGCACCATTGTAGATCTCCAGGTCTTCCGATGCGCCCTAAAAATTCACTTATTCCAACAAGCTGGCCTGGCCTGACGTGGGGGGGTTTAAATTTAAATTTTATGATATTAATTTTAATTGGAATCTTAGTTTAAATTTTAATTGTTTATTTTAAAAATCTCAGGCTTAATTTAATTAATTTTAAAATTGGTTTGTGGATATATTGTATATATGTTTTACTTGGCTGTACATCACCCCGAGTCCCTTGGGAGATGGGGTGGTATAGAAATCGTGAAATAAAATAAAAAAAATAAATTACCAAACCTAGGTAAATAACAGAAGGGAGTAGGGATTGCTTTCATTTTATATACTAGTCGCTTGCCCTTTCAGTGTCGGTGAGAGTGGTTTTGGTGATTCCTTTATTAGACTGTTGTTTACTGTTAGTTATAGCTTTATATTTTGCAAAATTGTATTTGGAACTTTTTGAAGGTTCCTCTTGTTGTACTTTCATTATATGTGATAGAGTGTTTGTCAGAGCCACATCAAGATTCACTTTTGGGAAAGATGTGGATGATGTGCTTGGTACCATACATTAGCCCAATGCTGTTCTACATCTTTCCACTTGTCCCTCTTCTATCTATTCCAAGAGAAGAGAAATTGCATATACCCTTCTCAGAGTAAGTAAAAAGGCAGATCCTGTACCATCTTATTGCATCACTTAAGTAAGTAAGCAACAAAATGGCTAGGAAGTGTGGCAGTGCAATGCAAGAGCTTTCTAGGAAGGTTCTGGATAAGACAAACCAAAGTCTAATAACTATAGAAGAATAATTTATATTGGGAACACTCGTTTTGCAGTACTGTAAGCAATGTTACAAAATACAATCAGATTATACAGATAATATACACAATATTTAAAGGAGAGTCATAAAAATTGCAACATTGTATCAGCTTTGAATCATTCTGAAAACAAACAAATGGAGAAAAAACAGTTAAATATCTGTTAATGATGCCAAAAATATTCTGCGTTTAGAGTTACATTGGCAAGGTTGTATGGATTTTAATTAAATGAGTCAAAATAAAACATCCAAAAGATACATATTCTGTATTAGTAAAAAATGTAGATTTATACATCATATTCTTCCAATAATCTACCAGCTCTACCAGACATTATCTTCACCTGGCATCTTTTCTAAGAAGATAGTGTACCCAGCTACAGAAATAGATGTAAGCAACTTAGCTTCCTTCCTATGTTCCCATAATGTATAAGAGTATACTGCCACATAGTGCTGAGGAAGGGAATATGATTAGATGGATGTAAATGTCTTCGGTTAGCATTTGAGTATTGGAAATGCTGCAAGTGTAAGAGAAAGGAAGGGCAGGGAGGAAAAGAAAAACAAATCATATGTAAGCACCTTATTAAGCTCAGCCAAAGTATGAAGAACATATGGAGGAATAGACTTTTTAAATATAACGACAGCACAATTTACTACGGTTTAATTATTTTTCCATGAAATACTTCCATGCATAGAAACACAGTTAGGACATTGGTAACCACCAAGCTCAGGGAAAGTTTATTTATTACTCTATTATTAGCCAGGATTTTATGGGACTCTTTCAAAATGGTATTGAGTCATTGGCATCTCTCTTCCTACAGTTTATTCCAAGCATCACCTTCAGTACAGTTTTTATAAAGAAAGACTGGCAAAGTACAGTCACTCCCATTTATTAGGATGTGGCTTAGAAAGTGTCCAAGTCAGTGAATGCATAGGAAAAACTATTCACATCAGGTCCAAAAGTCTGTTATATCATCTAGTCTAGACTCCTACTTTATATAAACCATATTTATCAAATTGTTGTGACATTATTAACAGTTAACTCAAACACAATTAAGCAATTATGATACAATAAATTGTAATTTAGTATTTCCTTTGTATGATCTCTAAGGCTGAATTAATAGAGAATAAATCTTTACCTTATACTAAAGTGGTAAAGTTATTATTGATTCCTTGTAAAAAAAATCATAGGTTTCATTTATTTACAACATTCATTTACCTTTATTAGGTAAATCTTTATTCCTGTTGATTGGACACAAAATATTAAAGGCAAATATATGTGTTCCAGGACAATGTTGCAGGATCCAATCTAGGTCAGTCGCTGGGACCAGAGGTTTTGTTTTTGAACTTGTCTCTGGCAGAGTGTGTGCTTTGGGCTATTCTGTGTATATCGTGCCTTGAAGGTGGGAGATATTTCCAATGTAATCCACCGGATCCCCTGCATGGATTGCTCCTTTTTACTATGTAGGACAGATGGGAAGAAGCTAACTATCTGACTGAAAGAACACAAGTGAATGATCAGACGAGGAGACTCAAACTCATTGGTAGCCTCACATTGCAATAAACAAGGACATACATTCAATTTTGCAGTTAAGGTTGTTGGACGAGCAGGCACAAAAATACCCAGGGGTGTGATTGAAACCTGAGAAACAGGGGCCTCATCAATCACCAGGCTCCCTGATTTACCCCAGCACATCATGTACATGGAGGTGAGGATTGGGCAGCACAAGGAAACAACAGTCAATGACTTAATAACCAGCCATCAGCACCCCAATCTATATATAAAAAGTAACATACCACAAGCACACAGAATAGCCCAAAGCACACACTCTGCCAGAAAGAAGTTTCCTGTGGATGGGCTCCAAAATAAGTCCAAAAGCTCAGAAGTCAAAACCTCTGGTCCCAGTGACCAACCCAGATTGGATCCTACAACAAAATATTAATATTAAAATTAAACATTAAACCATGGGACTGTGATGCAAAAACCATGCAGTGAATACTGAATTTGGCATTAAAAATGGAAAATAACAAAGTATTTACATATAATCTAATTTTACAAAACACCAAATTTAAATCAGAAGAAAAATCAGCCAGTCTTATCTATATTTGAATTCCAACTTTGCAGCTCGCAGGGAGGGATTCAGCTTCAAGTGGTACATGAAAATACATTTCAAAAGATATAGAGAAATATTTTATGAACAGTGTTCTAATAGGAATTAACTGACATGTGTTTCAGATACGTTTGAAATTGAAAAAATGTTTCTCCATAACACAGGCTATTTGGACTATTTGTGTGTATCCCTATAGCAACTAACAATAGCACATTCAGTTGCATCCAATAAAACATTTATTCAAGGCAAATTGAAACTGGAGACTGATTGAAAATAGTTACACCACAGCAGTTGCTTATATTATTACAATACTAGTAACCAAACTGCACTTAAAAATGTAGAAGAATCATATCATATATTAGTGTTTTAAGTACAAGGATTATTGTATCTGGCCCTATTCCCATAATATACTTAACCCACTCAGTCATTAAACCAGTCAAATTGCATCATGCACACAAAGTGAAAGGTATCTCTAGTCTCACCCACATGGCTCCCAGTTTTGGGTGGAATTCAAGGGGCTGATTTTTTTATCTTTCTTTAAAGTCCTATAAGGCTTGGGACCAGTTATTCGCATGACTGCCTCTCCCTAAGGACATCTGCCCGACTACCAGATCAGATAGAATCAGCCTGCTCCTAATCTTTTCCATTAAATGTTGCCATGTTATGGAATCCAAAAAGTGTGCCTTTTCTGTGGTAGCCCCTGTCCTATATAATATCTCCCTCCCCCCCACACAAAAGAAGTAGGCTGGCTCCCATCCTCTGAATCTTCCAAAAAGCAGTCAAGACCTAGCTTTTTCCCCAAGTGCTAGGAAAGGGGGAACTAAGTTTAGTTATGGCAACAAGTTTGTGTGTATGTGTGAATGTATTTGTGTTTTAATATTTTAATTGTATATAGATTGGCTTTATCTTTAACCATGATTTTACAAGCTACATTTTGTTTTCAAGTTCTGTTATATCTATGCTAAATATTAGAAAATAGTTTTCTCTTGATAAAGAGGAAATAACTTTTCTATCTTTTTTCCTACATGAAGTTTGACTTATTTTCCCAACTCAGATGGAGCCATGTGCTTTGAAAATGCTATAATCACAGTAGCATGCATATTTCTAATATGTTAGTTTGCTAAACAATGTACACATCATTCATGTACTGTAAATTATTCATGTAGCCAAAAAAATTATCATTGGGGGGGCGTATTAGACTTTATATCTCCTATTCCTTAAGATTCTACAATTATGGAAACAAAAGTATTATTGGCATAAAAGAAACCGGTATTACATTACAAATTATTTGAAATATGCATATTTTATTAGGGAGGGATAAAGCTACTTTGATTTTTTTTTAGTGAATTTTTAAAACAATTTAGAAGTGTCTGAATTAAAAATCATTTAAACGTGAAATCAAATAATTTCATCTGGCTGCTCTCTTACTATAATATTGTACTTGAGATAATTTAGATATCTGTGGAATAGGAGCATCTGTACCTTATCACGTATAACTTTTCCTGATTATTTCTTGAAATGCAGACTAAACATGTGATTCTGACATAAGGCAGTATCACATTTGTATTCCTAGTATAGTCAAACGCCTTCACCATCTGAACTAATGTCTCATAAAGAACAACTATGACCTCAAGGGAATCTTGTAGGAGACAAAAAGAAGTTACAACTATTTATACCAAAATTCCTGATCCTAAGTCACACTATATACGGTACATATATCACAAGTCATATGCAAAGATTGTTTAAGCAGCAAATCCCACTATCATTTTAGAACTTCGCAAAATTCCATTATGTTTAATATAGGTTTCAAGAATATTGCCCATATAAGTACTATTATTCTGCATAGAACCAACAGCTTAATTATAAGTTCATGTTTTATAAATGTGCAAGGACAATCTTATTTGCAGGGGCATTGTGTCAAACGATGATGGGAATTGCATACTGACTAACAAGCATTTTGGAGATGACTGGACACAAGACTGGGAAATCTGGTTTCCAAACTCCACTTGAACATGAAAGTTACTGGCTGACAGTGACTCAATCATATGTACCCCCTCACCTTGATCTCCCTTGTATCATTACAGTGATAATAGCATGTAATCAATACTCAGAACTGCAAAAGCCCCCCCAAAAAACCCCTGATCATTTGGGAAATTTTACTTTTGCACCTGTGGAACTGTTCTAATAAAAACACTCCCATCATGATAACATTAAAAGTAGGGAATCTAACATTTGCTGTTCTGTAAAAGGACAAATCTCTGTACACTTAAAGTGTAAGAAGGTATTTGTTGACAAATGAAATTTAAAGATCTGTACAGGTACCTTGTAATGGGAGGGATGGAATCCTTAAAATCCTATTTTGGCCAGGATCTGTCAAACTCAGCCTCAGTGTATTTGAAAGTTGACATGTCTCCAAAAAATTGGTCATGCTTCTTGGAAATGAGAAAAATGCTAAAAATATGCATAATTTTGCATTAATGGAATGTAAGTGGTTTGAAGTGACCTGAGGGTAATCAAGAATTGTATCAGTACTTTCCTTGAAAAGCTGGTTCTTCAAGTGCATGTCTTCTTGAATTGTTACCTGTTTTCTATTTTTGTTTGTGCCACAATAGATGGCCTGGTAAGTCTTACTAGATACGCAACCTAAGTAAGCGGTTTCACGTAGACCTGAATTGCTTGCCAGACTAAATTACAAACAATTTTTTTGAGGATAAAAGCAGGGAAAGCCAAGCAGAAGATAAAAAAAAATCAGAGAGCTTCTTAATCCTGTAATTAAAAAGTCAAAAATACAGTTTGTCAAGTAAGATTTGCTTATTTTGAAGCATAATGCTTTCCTTCCAACACATTAGTTTGTTAAGAAGAAATAAAGAACTGTTATAAAAACCTCTATCTGTGAAGATCCATAACATTGGACCAATATTAAATAGTAGTGTCCAGCATAATACTGTCCATCTTCTCATTCTTGTATCCAAGAATCATAAAATATGATGGCATTGCCCTTTTTTATTCTCACTCAGTCTTTGCAATATAGCATAACTTATAGGACAACATTACATTTTGTGTCTTATGATGTCTGTCCCTTTATGATTGTACTGTATGATAAATCCAATGGTCTCAGAGTATGAACACTATAAAAAAGAAACTGGACATGGAATTCATTCACTCAGAATCAGAGCAGACTATGTCGCAAAAACAATGAAATTTACAATGTTCATTTTTAAAAAACATCTTTATTTGAAGACATTTCAAAAGATGAATTTAAAAAGCACAAGGGTGCCCCTTAGTGGAATTTTAGCTCACATAACTAAGTGCAATGCATTACAGAGCTGTTCAGAATTAGAGCAGTTGTTTGTTTTATTTTATTTTGAACACTTGAAGAAATCTGCATCCACATTATCTCCAACTGCATTAATCACATTGTAAATTATTCTTCTAATTTTTAAGTCAGTTTAGTTTATTCGTTCTTCCTTGTCCACAATCCATTGGAATAGTTAGGAAACTAAAAAGAGAACATGTTCAACTTTAGTATCAGATTATAATTATGTTAGCTGTATTTACCATTTTCATTAAGAGCAAGTATAGAGTGGTAAATGGTTTAAACTTAATGGTTTAAGTCCTGACCTTGGGTCTGTCAAGTGTTTAACCTCATTTCATTTATTTTAATTAGATAATTTCCTTAATAGGTTATAAAATATATATCTTGGTCTAAGCAAAGCATATGTAAAAGAAGATAGAGATGTCCTTTGCAAGGCAGGTTTTCAAGATTCTGTTACTATACCGTGTAACAACCAAGTAGCATTCCAGGAATCCTTATGGCAGTCGTTCTCAACCTTTTCTTCACCATGGACCCTCTTTAAATACCTTTTGTGGTAACCATGGATCTTCCAAACTTAACTCAAGATTTAAATCCTAACATTTCTTTAAGCCTTTGCAAGACGCCCTGTGATGGCTTTGCAGCCCTCCCAGGGTCCGTGGAGCATAGGCTGAGAACCACTGTCTTGTGGTATTTGTTTCTTCACCTGATTTACTTGAAGGACTGGCATCAATTTTGAAAGCCACCGATCCAAGGTGATCTCTTAACATTCCTTTCCAGGATTTGACAATACATTCCATGGCATTCTGTTTAGCAAGCAAGAGTAATATAAGATGGAAGGCATTAACAATTATGTAGATATACAGTTGTCCCAAAGTTGTACTAAAAGACATCATCAACAATCCCTAATCAAACTGGAGCCACTATTTGCGGCTGAGTTCCAACAAGCTTCAGCCATAGATTGTCAATTTTTTAAATATTTTCTTAATCATTTAATCATAAAGAAGTGGAAAGGATGTTTATTTGCAGATGATACAAAATTAGATGGGATTTTGAGAAAGAGATTTCAGGGATACTTGGTAGGTTAGACAGGTTGAAAAATAATAGAATGAAATAGACAACAGAAACCTATGTACTTGGAAGACAAAAATTGCATGCACGTGTTATGGACAGAAATACCTGGCTTGGTAATATTATTTATAATAAGAGATTTTGGAAAAGTTGATTACAAACTGAAATATTCAGCAGTGTATAATATCAAATTCAAATTTTATTGGTCACATGCACAGTCATACATGGTACAATATGCAGTGAAATGCTTACGCAACCATTC
>JAEANM010018119.1:0-12745 GCA_017656035.1 Myanophis thanlyinensis | reverse complement strand
CAGCGGAGGAATCCTCCTCACATGGAGCTGCTGTCGGAGCCGCGGCAAAGCTCCAAAAGAGCCGCATGCGGCTTCGGAGCCGCAGGTTGCCGGCCCCCGATCTAGGCTGAAGGCAGCTTCTTACCAAACTTTCCAATAACATTTATAATTACAAGAAGCTGTTTCTACAATAGACTAATGCTTGTTTGTTTACATTTTCTGAATTTGAACATTTGCATGGGCAATAATAATAGTAGCAAGCAATAGATCATCATCTGCTAGTCATACCATTTTCTATTGTTTATGAAAAACTTACCTGATTTATATAAGTAGGCTTTCATGCATGAAAGTATCTAATCATTTTTTAAAAGAGGTATCTGAATTAAAAAGTTTAGAAAGAAACAATTGACTCATGCAATCAACTTGTACTCCAGTTGTTCTGTGTCTTCTGTAGTCTACACACCCACATGGAGAGCATGTAAGATCATAATTCTATGAAAAATCATCATTTGTACTTGAGATAATTTAAATTCACTGCTGTCTGAATTTTTGGATTCAAAATTGTTAAGAAAGTATATATATATATCTACTTTAGATTAATTTGATAGATAAGTTTAAATGGGGAATGCCGAATCTCAATAAAACTAGAAGAAAATGCATTTCCCATCACTTTTCTGTATTCTGTTCATTTTTGTATATATGGCTGTAATATTCATCTCTCAATAAATTTTAATATGAAACTAAAGAGCCCTACAGTACCGTTGTGCATTCTCTATAAAGTTTTTCTTTCAGGATACATTGAGTCTGGAACATTTGTTCTTTTTTTTTTAAAGTATAACTTGAGCTGTTTATACTGCTGCCTTTTTAGAGTGGGTATCATTTAAAATAGATGACTGAAAAAATATGGACTTAAGATATAGTGTAATATTGTATTCAATAAATATTGATATATAGTATACATGTAATATTGTATACATGTAATTAAACCACTGCACAGATAGTTAATCTTTATTAGATGAGAAACCTACTAATAACAAGCACATTACTTTACTAATGGTCCTGGTCTATTGCCTACAGGGGCATTCAAGTCACAAAAATAGGAAAGCAAAATGCCTTAGAATTTCAAAAATCATGAGCATAGCTTTCAGAAGCTTCCAGTGACAAATGAAATGAATCAAGACCACAGGTTTTTATTGAATATTTCATAAAACTCACATTGATCTATTAGCTGTTCCTTGTAGTTTAAATGATAAGTTGTAGATTCATAGAATGGGATTTGGTGGGAAGCAGCGTTGCAGGTTGAGAGCAACCTCCTGATCAGTGCAAGAAGCTACTGAAAGCTTTCCTGACAGATGGTTGACTAGTCTTCATTTAAAAAAATATATATATTACTTAACATTTACTTAATGGTGGTGGCAAAAGGGTATTGGAGGCCAAAAATGGGGCATGCAGAGAGGCCTCGGGAGGCCAAAAAACTGGCCTGTTTTGGGGCTCCCTGACCTCCAGAGAGAGAGAGAAAGGGAGGGAAAGGGAGACACACAGAAACACACACACAAATCCCCCACATCCCAAGGCAGTCACATCCCTTCACTAACCTGCTTTCTACCCCAAGGAGCATACCAAATTAAAGTTTAATTTGTGTGTATTGTTTAATGGACTGCTAAATTGGCCATGCCCACCAGCTACATGCCCACCTAGCCATCTGAGGGACTGTGAATTGGCTCCCTGTTTAAAAAGTTTGAGGATCCCTGCCTGGCTCTTGTGATTTTTATCTGTTTCTTAAAATTGTTGTTTTGCTTTGTTTTAGTTGCTTCAGTGCCCCCTAAATCAAATACTAAGATGAGCGGCTATATAAATTTGATTAACAATAGATAGATGGATTGAAAAAAAAATCTTGAAAGGCTAAAGCAAACCATGTTCATATTATTCTCATTAATCCTACATACAGTAGATACACCCATCAAATTCCAACATTTAAACTCAATCAGAAGAACTCTTCATTTTTATTCTCCCAAAAAAGAGAGGGATACCTTCCAACTATGATTAACTACATAAAGAAACACAATTTAGGATCAGTTAAGGTAGAATAAAAATCTACTTTGCTACCTGAAATAAATTCAAGTCTCTGAGGCCAGCAAAAATATATTCTGAGGTGATGAAGATACTACACAGATGATTTCAACAGCATTAGCTAAATTCTTTGAAAACTCCCAGAGAACAAATGAGATTTGGAAATTTGAAAAAAAGAAAACATACCCAGTACTTAAAATTAGGAAAGGGGAGGGGGGAAACCTGGGAAACTACACACCATTTAAATAATTAAATCAGACAAGGTACCAGAAGACATTGTCAAACATTGTTCTGCAAGCAGATAGAAATTATGCTATTACCAACGAAGAGCTGATGAATGGACTGGCTTCTCAGAATTCTGCTCTGGATATTGCAATGATTCAGGATTGCCCAAAAGTACTCTTTACAATAGCTCCTTGTGAAGAGACTGTAGGACAACTATCCCAATGGGGTTAGAGCAAAGGGATTGTCATCTTTGCCCACATCTAAAAAGCCAAAGAGATTTGATATAAGATTTTGAAATTAATTCCATGAATCCTTGCTGTGGGTTGTTTAGAATTTTATAAAAATACAGGAACATTTTGAAATGTAAGTATGAAACCTTCCCATGGGAAAATGTTGATTAGGAAAAAAATCATCACAGGATGGAACTTTAAAGGTTGGATACTAAAGGGAACCAGAAAGAACTAAAGATTATAATTAAAGGAGAAGAGACCCACAATACAAAATAATTTGACTTTGTAAGAATTCAAGGGAACAATGGACTCAGAAATTACTCTTTAAGATTGTTTGCTGCTATAAAATGTATTTTAAAAGGAGACTTCTGGTTTGGTATTGTGGTGAGATGGTTGGGATAGCAGGGCTCTGCGAGTTCCCGGTTGATGCTTCCTCATTGGGGAGCCCCTAAGGGGCTAAAATAACTCTGGAGGGATCCCTTGCTGATCACAGAAGAATGGTGGCTCTTCCATTTGATATGGGGCACCCTCACGACCAACAAAGAAGACAGATGGCAATTATGGCCGGACTGAAGCTGGGGCAACCAAAGAAAGGAATGGGCCGGAGCGGTTTGTGAACAGTAGATTGGATCTTGGGTATGTGTGGGTGTGATTTTCAACTTCTATATCAGAGATATAACCCCAAATAAAAGAATTTCTGAAAGAAAGATTCTCTAAAATGCTGAGAAAGCAGTGGATTAACACATGGAGAGAAATTATAGACCCAAAAGAGAAATGAAACTTTAATGGAAGACTATGAAGTTTTAAAATACAGAAAGACCAGACTGGAATTTGTAGCATCATGAAAAGTGATTTTAATTTGCTAATAATATTGTTTGGCTACTGGAAGAAATTGTATATATAATATATATAAAGGATTTTGTGATTATCAGCTGTTATTTTTTCTGTTTTTTTTTAATGCTGTAATTTTGGGATGGAGTGCCATCTAATGGTGGAAAAAAAGATACTACACTATACTGGAAAAGACCTTGACAGAAACTCAGGACTGATAAAGAAAAGGGAAACAGAGTGAAGGCAAACACCTGGAAGGCTTCTTCTTTTTGCCTTTTGTTTGATAGCTTTTTGGCTGGTTGGGAGGTTTTTGAAGATCTTCAAAATAGTTTGGTTTATAAACAACAGGAAATTCCCTTGGAACTGAATATCTGTCTATGTCGTTTTATGAGACATGGGGAAATCTGGTGGCCCATTTTGGATTATAAAAGCTGCTTGACATAACATTTTATGAGGTGAAAGAAGAAAAATTAAACAAGACCTACAAATTTGGATAATCTAGATGGAGCCAATTGGCAGATCTTGTGGATTATAAATATTGTGCACTCTGAGGAACAATTCCGGGATTGAGTAAATTTTTATAATATTGGCTTTTTGGTGTGATGGACAATTGGGACATTGGGATTTTGGTGGATTATTGAGTAACCTTTAGCCCATTAAATTAAAATGTTACAATAGGGAAAAACAAATGCATCTCAAAAAGAAATACTATTGATATTTCAATGCATTCAAGAAGCTATAACAATAAATATTCCCATAGCAAGATGAAAAAACTGATACATGATACAGATGTAAAACCAGGAAACTCTCAGCCAATGACAATGAAAAATGAACAAGAAATCCAGGAAATAGAGGAGAGGGTAGAAAGAGCAGTGGAAAGAATATAGGAGACAAATCAACATATAACACAATCAGATAAAGAAGAGATAGTAAAAATGCTTGAAATGGAGCATTACACATTAAGAGCTCAAAATATAGAAGACGACAAAGGGAGAGATCTTCTAGAAGTGATGAAAGAGTTACCAATGAGTGTGTGGGAGATTTGACAAAGAGAGGTAGATGTAGAGGCAGACAAAATACTTAGATTAAATATGAGTGATGGAAAGAGATATAAGATCCCAAGGAAAGAACATGGGAGACTTGTCAAAAAATCAATAAGAGCTGAAATACTAAAGAGGGCAAGAGATGATGGACTGATATAGAATACTTCTTAATATAGGATTTGCTTGATTAAGAGCTAGAAAATAAAGATCGAAAATAGAGATGGGGAAAATATTATTATGTACGTTGCTATAATTACCATGTAGATGTAAATGTTAGGAGTTGAATGATTATTACCATGTATACCTGAATAGCATAACTATTGTTATTAGTATTATGTATAAATTGACCCAGACAATACACTGTTCACTAAACACTTATGCATGTTTTAAAAAAAACTATAAATAAAATTATTTTTAAAAAAGTATTTAAAAGGGATTATCTAACAGCTTTTACTGGACAGAGACTGAAGCTGATTCAAATCTGTATCTGAATAGATTTGAAAATGTCAGGTTACAACCGTTACAGGAATGATATGAAAAAAGATATTACAGTGGATTTGATTAATGCAACCAGCTGATATCTTAACAACTAAAAGAAATATTCCAAAACCAGAAGAGTGGCTTTGAATAATTTTCTTATTCTGGATTTACAAAACAAATGTGTTAAACATTTAAAGGTGCTTCTGAGAAGAGAAAAAGAGAAAAAGAAAAGAAATCAAGTTCTGGGACACACTTTAAAGAGATTATTAAAAGCAAAGTAAAGGAAAATAGAATGGGTTTATTTGATCGAGGTTAAAATATGTATATTGTTATTTTTGTTAACTCTTAATGCACTTCTGTTGATTAAGAGTGAATGATGAAGTTTTAAAAAATTATAGATAAGAGATGAGATATAGGGAGAAGAGGTGTTTTTGGTAGTATCAAAGAAATGATTAAAATTGTTTGATGAAGGGTGAGATCATTTTTATACACTAATTCTTTTGCTATTTTTTCTCCACACATTTTCTTTTTTTACTTAATATTTTTCTTAGTTTGTGTTTGTTTTTTATCTTTATCTTTAAACTTTAATAAGAATTATTTAAAAATATGCTATTACAAGGAGCTAGCCTGGGCTTGTCAAAAATATATCAGAACCTTAATTCTTTTCATGTAGTATAACTAATTTAATAGACCAAGAGTGTATTGCTGTGACTGTAATGTATTGGGAATTCTGTAAAGCATCTGACAGCCTTTCATTATATCTTTGTAGATAAGATTGATATAAATGAGTTAAAAGATATCACAGTCCAGAGAATTTGCAATTGCTTGAATAATAACACCCAAATTATGCTCATAAAGAGTTCTATATCAAAGGAAGGGAAATGTCAGTTGAGGTCCTACAGTCTCTCATTGCCTATGGGCTAATCAATAGTTTTATAAGTGATTAGTAGGATAGAATCTCAATTTAAAATGATATTTACAATGCAAAAACTGGAATCAAAGCTAGTACTATAGGATTATGATATATGGTACCAAGTATGGCACCCTGCATTTTGGTAGGAAAAATCAAGTGCGTAGGAAGATTGAGACATCTGACTTGGTGACTATATAAGAAATATACAGAGATATCACTCATCATCAGCTACACATGAGCAAGAGTATGATGCAATAGCAATAGCAAAAAGACCACTGCAATCTTATACTGCACTTTTAATATAGAGATGCTGGAGCAAATTGAGATGAAAACCAGTAAAATTGTAAACCTAGTAATATGTTTAGCTTGCAAAAGGCTAAAGGAAGTTATTATAATAGTCTTAAAATATGTGAAGGATTGTTAGAAATGGACATTCTAAATGGATATTTAACATTTTTTTTAAAAAAGGAGATTCAGGCTGATCATGAGAATCATAAGACTAAGACGACTTGTTAAACTGTAAACTATCTGTTCAGAAACTGATGACCTCCTCCTCACTGGAAATGTTCAGGTGGCCATCTGTCGGGGACAGTTTAGTAAACTCCATCAGTAAACAGGGAATTGGACAAGGTGATTTGTAAAGTTCCTTTCATTTCATATATACTAAAGTTCTGTGAACTCTGATTAATAAAATCATGTTTTACAAACAGATTATGTAGGCTGAATTTTATATACATGAACCACTTTGTCTGAATAATGCAGTGTGTTTGATTCTAGTTTGGCATGTTTTGTTAATATAGTCTTTGTAACTTGTAAATCAGGGTTTATGGCTATTGTGTAACTCAGCCTTGTGTTTTTAAAACTCAATTACGGTTAAGAAAATTATAGCTCAGGATGTGTGACTCTTCTGACATAATTTGATGTTTGATTGATGAGTAATTGTAATCAAGCATTAGGCAATGAAGCAATTGTTTATTTCTTAGGCAAGAATAACAGATACAGATGCTCAGGCATGGGAGTTGTCTTCACCCAAGGGTGTCTACTTACCATGGCTAATACTGAAAAGCGGAGGCCAATTCATGTCTAGCATATGTTTTTCTAGCCCGGAAAATACCTTCATTTTGCCATCTATATCTATCCTACTAGTACTACCAGTCATTATACTACTAGTAGTAGTGCATTTCTAAATGCTTTACAAAGAAGGCAAATACTATTATAGATCAAATAATCCATTACAGATCAATCTTTGCAATAAATTAGTGGTTCTCAGCCTGTGGTCCACAAATCCCTGGGGGCTGCAATGCTATCACAGGTTTCTTCACGAAGGCGTAAAGAAATGTTATGATTTAAATATTGAGTGATCCAGGGTCACAAAAGGTATTTTGTGGGGGTCCTTGGTGAAGAAAAGGTTGAGAACCACTGCAATATCTCAACTTAAAGCAGTTTCTGCTGCCTGTGTCAGGTTTTTGTCATGAGCTGCTGGGAAGAAGGTGCTGAGGATTTTTTTTAATATGGAACACACAATAAAAAGATCAGAGAGTACAACAGGCCTTTACACAGCCTATCTAATGCCTTGCAGATATGTTTGGGACTCTAAAGCTAAGCAAGTTTAGGCCTGATTAATACAGAGATAAAAATCACCAGAACATTCCAGTTCTGGTAAGTAGAAAACATCCTACTACAAGATGACAATAGCAAACTATTTCCATATTGTTAACAAGAAAACTGCATGGGTGTGTTCCTCCAGGAATTGAGTTTAACTCAAGAGTGTCTTTATCTTTATTCTTGTTGAATTGTAATCTATGAATCTTGAAGGTACTAGGAGAAGAATGAGATCATTAGGAAAGATCCCTAAAAGCTCTGAAAGTCATCAGTGTTATCCAACACTTGATGAAATTGCACATCTCATTGAATTGCCAGCTTTTCAAGCAGCTACCTTAGACCCTGTTCAAGCAGCTACCTTTAAGCTACCTAAAAATAACTAATCATTTTTGTTCAACATTATCACTCTAAGCAGAAACCAAGCAAAGTACAGAGGCTTAGTTCACACATAGCACTATACATTATGCGAGGGAGTAAGTATGTGTATATATAGAGTGGTTTATTAATTGTGGTTTATTTACTATACTACAATAAAACAGCAATTTAGTACAATGAATTAACCTAATATGTAGGTATCCTATTATAAGATGTTAGATGACCATTGAATTTAAGTTTAATTTTCTAGCAACCTCTCTCAGTTCAACATCACACAGGGTTATTGGGAAATGAGGGGAGAACCTCCTAGAAGCTAACTTGAGCTCCTGTAAAAAGACTGGTCATAAAACTGTAAATGAAACACCCACACCCACCCACACAAAATAATGCCTAAAAAGAAATTCGAAAAAGTTCTGTTAAGTGTTCCCTTTCTTCCTGAAATTGCTTATTTGGGAGTTAATAAATTGCATAATGAAGAGATTGTACTTTGTACTGTAATTCAGGAACCTTCTTACACACTTCCAATAAAAGATTATTCATGATGAGCTAAGCTATTGTTTAATTACAGTTTACTGAACAATTAGGTACACAATCACACTACAAACCACAGCAGCAGGGTTCATATTACACACTGAACCCAAATCTAGCATGTCACTTCAAGACTAGTTTAAGGAATTTTGGTGTAGGTGCAATGCCAGGTTTGGAGATCTTCCTATATTCTAGATACAACCTTTCTGATGAATTCCTGGAAAGCAAGGACGAGAAAAAGACACCATAGTTTAAAGGAGATTTCCCTTTCTTTCGATACAATAATAAAAATGATACAAGAATAGAATCAGACCCGGGTGCAGAGCACTTTTGAGCAGGTATAGATGTTCTGCAGGTTCTTTTCTATACCTTCCGTTTTCGGTGGTCCTTTGGTCCAATGCGGCTACAGTCGAATCCCTTAAACTGGTCCTGAGACTTTTTACAGTTCCGTGTGATGTGAATCCATTTTTTTTCTTTTTTAAAGTAAGTGGTTCCTTATCCCATCGCTAAAGTCAGGCTGATTTTTATCTTCTGTTCAGCCTGTTAACCAGGGGAGTGGAGGAAGCTCCCCTAAGCTCTTCTATTTACATTTCAAGGAAGAAAACGTTCGCACTATAGTAACAAAGGGGAAGTGCGGGGCGCAAACCCATCCTTGAGCAAAACCGCAAAGGGCTTGGCTCTCCCTGTCCGGCTACTCTCTCTCTCTCTCCCTCTCTCTCTCTCTCTCTCTGCCTGAGGCAACAGCGGCGGGTGGTGATTCTGTTGTCGGGAGGCGCATCGCAGCCAAACAGTCACACGCGGAAGTCCGGCCGCCTCAAAAGCGCTCAGGAATTGGAATTGGAACTAGAGACCTGGGAGCCTGAAAGGGACGCCCCAAAGCATCATGGGGAGGAAGGGTTCCCTCCTGCACAGCTCCTGAAGTTCGGTTAGCGGGCGAGGGAGTCGTAGATCCGAAGCTAGGAGCGCTGATCTCCGGAGCCTGTTGCGCGACAGGAGCTTCGATCTCCCGCCACTATGCCGGTAAGAGGGCAGAACTGCAGGTCGAGTGTGCGCAAAGGTTAGCCGGAGGGGCAAAAGGCAGCCCTTAAACTGGTCGAGCCACTTCGGAGACTCCCGCTACCCCGGGGCGAGCCGTCCCTTCGCTCCCTGTGGATTGGGGATCCAACAGAGACAGGTGTGCGGCGCCAAACACAAACGATTTGAGATTGCGTTCAACGTTTGGCCCGGACGGAAGTGGATAAATAAGGAACTCCCGCGGCTAAAAGGAGCTGCTTTCGGCCCTTCAGGTGTCCCTCCAGAGGTCTTTCGATTGTTGCGGGCCAGTAGGCACCTGCATGGTCGGAATTAAGCCACGGCCCCATATTCAGCTTCCCGAATAAATCCCATTGAACCGTAATAATCGGAATTACATTTTTGAGAGTAGACACGTTTCTTAAGCCCTTTCGATCTTCCTTTGCCAGACTTTCTTTTCTATCCACTTGTAAGCAGACTTTTCGAGAGCCGGTTTAGAGTAGTGGTTAAGCCATCACTTTCTTTCGGCCTTAAGATAGAAGAAGGCAAACCACTTCTTTAAAAATCTTGTCAAGAAAACGGCAAAGCTTTGTCTCTAGCCGTCTCTGAGAAAGTAGAAAAACAAGTAGAGCGAAACATTTGTATATGGCAACTGTTCACGTTTGGGTTATGGTTGAAAATATCACTTTTACTTTAGAAGAGTCTTTACTTGGGTTTCATATTACAACCGGAAAATTTTATAGAAGAATACAGTTGGCTTATAATGTAAAACCAGGCAATTGATTGAGAATTCCTTGGAGGAAAACTGTTAATTATGTTTTATAAAGACAAATACCATAGCTTACAGGCTAGATTTCACTTGAATTGAAGAGCTAAACAGCCCAATCTTACATGTTTCCTCAGAGTTTGGTGAGCGTTACAAAAGTGTATTAGTTGTTTCACTATTTGATTAGCTTAACAATCCTGATTTCAGGGAAGGTGGCTGTTGA
The DNA here is from genome assembly GCA_017656035.1 of Myanophis thanlyinensis. Taxonomy (NCBI): domain Eukaryota; kingdom Metazoa; phylum Chordata; class Lepidosauria; order Squamata; family Homalopsidae; genus Myanophis; species Myanophis thanlyinensis. The sequence continues at coordinate 2,469 of JAEANM010018119.1, read as the reverse complement.
TAAATTGGAATTTAAAGATGGTTATCCACTCTTGCAATTAAAATTTCCCAAGAGTTTCATACCGCTTTAGGCTAAGTTGATGGTTTACATCAGAGGCAGGTTCCTGACTCTCTATTCTGGGTTATCTAATCCTTATTTGACACAGAGCTGCAGGAGCAGTCTGACAATAAACCCGAAGTTTATATAACTAGAAATCACTGTACAAAACCCAGTCTGAATAGTATTGTGTTTTCTCTGAACCATCTTTCTGTTAGAAGCATTGGGAACCAAATAGCATTATTATACGTTGTATTTATGCAACATACTAAGATGTAATTTCTTCTGAATATAGTTTGTGGAATAGAACAAAATGGGCTCACAAGATCATCAATCAGACAGGTCTTGTGTGCCCTTCTCACCAACACTGAAGCTACCATATCTGCACTGCAAAAATCCAGATGATCAATAGATGGCAACAAAGTTAAGCATAAACAGGTACGCCTTGCTTAATGGCTGGTTGTTTTACAATCATTTGAAGTTGCCATGGCTACAGAACAGGTGCTTTAGAGCCCATAAACCACCTCTGACCATCATAAATGGATGTGCTACCCTGCGGTCACATGACCCCATATTGGGCTTGTCAGGTTTATGACCTGTCAAGGCATTCCATGGTCATGTGACCATGATTTAAGATTTTTTTTTTTTTGGCTGGTTTAGATTATCCTCTAGAATTGTATTTCTAAATCTTCTTTGAGGACTCTTTTCTCATTTTTTAAATTTAAAAGAGGTTAATGTGGATGCTAAACTGCTCTCCTCCATGGATTACAAACTATAACTGTTAGCTTTATGTAATATGCAGGGTAAATATGCTAAAATGCACAGGTTAAATATTGACTCAACTATTTTGCAGTTTATTTACAGGATGGATTGTAAATCAGATTATGCCTGATCAAATTACAGTGGTTTATAGAACAGTATAATAAGAAAGTAGTATGTGCTTTCCATTTTCAGTTTCTCTTTATATTATTTTAATCAACTTTGACCCACCTTCTCATAACTTTCTCATTTTGATTTTTTAAAAATAGGACCAGCCTGCATCTAAGCTCTGGACTGTGTTTTGAAACTCAATTAATTTAACCCATTTTAGCAGCTTTTGGTCCTTTGAGTCACCGACAGAAGAAATGTATTTAGTCTTGAATAGAAATTGGGTTCAAATGATAAGCTGAAATGATGGAAAAGTTTCAAAGTGATAATGATTCATGAAGTAACCTTTTAAATACAGTTATTAATGGAAACTGATGAACAGTGTCCAAGTAAAAACTCCAGGCAACTTAAAACACTGACTATATTTTTCACTTTAGAAACAAAGTAGGCAAAATATTGAATTGCCAAAAATCATATGCTTGCTGAACAATTGAGAAAGCCAAATATGATCTTTAAGAAGTCTATATGTATTTCATTGATCATAGAAGGACTTTTGATTGTGTTTATCATGTCCAGCTGTGGAATATTCTTAGGAAGATGGGAATCACAGAACATCAAATTTCCTCATGCAAAACTCACATCCAGAAAAGGAAACAGACTAGCTCCTCATCAGTAAAGGAGTGAGATGAGGCTGTGTACTCTCTCCTTTTTTATTATATACATATTCTGAATGTAAACAGGGGGAAGCTGGAGGAATATAAAGGATGTGACTTTAATATTGGAAGAAGAAACAGGAATAACCTGTGTGAAGCTAATAAAATTACTCTGATAGCTGAAAATGCAAATGAACTGCAAGTTCTAACACTGAAAGTTAAGGAGCATAGTAGGAAATGAGATTAAAATTAAATACAGGTAGTCCTCATTTTACAACCACAATTGAGCCCAAAATTTACATTGTTAAGTGAGACATTTGTTAAGTGAGTTTTGCCTCATTTTACAACCTTTCTTGCCAGAGTTATTAAGTAAATCACTGCAGTTGTTAAATTAATAACACGGTTGTTAAGTGAATTCGGTTTCCCCATTGATTTTGCTTGTCAGAAGGTCGTAAAAGGGATCAAATGACCATGGGACACAGCAATGGTCATAAGTATGAGTCAGTTGCCAATCATCTGAGTTTTGATCACATGATCATGGGGGTGCTTCAAAGGTTGTAAGTGTGAAAAATGATCATATCACTGTTTTTAGTGCCGTTGTAAGTTTGAACAGTCACTAAATGAACTGTTGTAAGTTGAGGACTATCTATAAGAGCAAACTATTGAGAGCAAACATAGCAACAAATCTAAGGGTTGATAATGAAGACCTTCTGGTGGACCATTTGACTTTTAGGATGACCTATCAGCAATAAAGGAAAGAAATATACTAGGCACTAGTATAGTTTGATGGAGTGGCCATGAAGGCCTTGGAAAAAATACTCAGTTGTTGTGATGGCTCTATACCAGGGGTGGGCAAACTTGGCCATTTTGTGACTTGTGGACTTCAACTCCCAGAATCCCTCAGCCAGCTTTT
>JAEANM010018118.1:0-12745 GCA_017656035.1 Myanophis thanlyinensis | reverse complement strand
TTTCTGCGCTTCCCATTGGCTGGTGGGCCAGCCAATGGGCATCGGCATCCCGACAGCCAATCAGCTGTTGGGTCGTCTGTTCACGACGGCGGACCAATGTGTGGACTTCGGCCGCGCATGCGCAGTATACAACACTAGCCCTCCCTTCCTTCCTTAACTTACCTGCAGTTGCGTAAGCATTTTACTGCATATCGTACCCATGTATGATTGTGTATGTGACCAATAAAATTTGAAATTGAATTGAACTTGAAAATTGAATTGAATTGAATTTCCCCTCTGTGTGTGTACATATACAGAGATATACATACACATAGACACACAACTCTGTGAGGTGGGTTGGGCTGAGTGAGAGTGAGTGGTCCAAAATCACCCAGCTAGTTTTCATGCCTAAGGGAGGCCAAGAAACCTGAAAAAGTTTATACTATTCCTAATATGTGCCAAGGATGAATGAACTCAAACCAGCATACTGCACAGTGATTGTGCCTAACCCTACTCCCACAGAACTAATTAAATACATTTCATAAATGATTGTGACATATTCCAGATTTTGTTTTCTTTTGTCACAGAAAAATACACCACACATAATGGAGGATTTCTTTAAAAATAGACATAACTATTATTAGCCGATTTAAACCCTACCATTTTGAAAGAAAAATGTCAAAAAGGATTAAAAAATGTGTATTGACTTCCTTCCTTTCTCTCCATTTTATCAGTCTGAAGAAACGTTCTACCACCTATTAAAATTCACCTCTCTTCTTTCCACTCTCTATCTAACCTTTTATACAGAGAATGATAACTTGTTTGCACGAATATTCATCTTGTCTTCAAAAAGACTGAGCTAATCACCCTTGCTACCTTGTGTTCCTTATTTTAGCAAATAATTAATTGCTAGTATATGAGTGAGGCCAAAGCAGCCACTTAAGGGATTGTGTTATCACTTCAATATTTTAGACAGAGTCTGCTGCCAGATTTATGTATAGCTAAATTGATGTTTCTCTTACATATTCAGCTAATGAGAGTTCCTCCTATTTTCTCAATCATATAGTGCCTTAGCTAGGAGATATACCCAAACCAGTCATAAAATAGTTTTTGACTAAAGATTTCTCTTATAATGCAATTAAATAATTAAAAAGAACAACCGATATAGTTTTGTTTATAACTTTACAGTAAAAAAAGTCTCTTCGTTTGCTTTATGACCCAAACCTGGAAGTTGTTCTTTTGGTCTGTCATCTTTGTCAATATCAATAATTTTACATCATTCATGTAGGATTCACAACTAAATAAAGGGGAGGAAACAGATTAGCATTTTGAAAATTATTTTCATAATTGACTGCAAAGGGTCCTCCATCCATTGTCCCAGTTTTGCAGACATGGTCTTCTTCTCACTGAGAAGACTCATAAGTTCTGATAAGGCATGCACAGATATCTCCAAGGGTTGCTACATATCTTTTCTTCTAACTTTACTTGAAAAGTCTTCCCACAGTCAGACTCCCATTTCTTGTCTCTTTGGCTGGCTTTTCTCAATTACTCCCTACATCCACTACCAGTCACAGACTTCCACTTGCTTCTTACCCAGTCTGCTTTGGTTATTGTGTTGTTTCTTGGGATGCATTCCTGCTCAAACCCAGAATGCATCATGAAATAACAGGATTTTGGTGGAAATGGGAATCTTAGTTGGCTCTAGGATTGTATCAATCATTCTTAATCTGGTTTGTCTGTAAAAAAAATGGGACTACTTTCTCAGAATTACCTCAACATTTTATTCATCCTATTAGTTTAGAGAAGACCAAGATAAGGGAACTACTCCTAAGTTTACTGTATAAGTATACTACAAAGCTTCATTATACTAGGAAAGAACTGGATTGAGCTATATGCATTTAATGGTGACAGCAAATTCTCCATATGTCATTAAAAAGATATTGAAGGCAGATTTTGAGGCTGTGGAGTGAGAAGAATATAAGAGGATCATTGTCCCAGTTTAGGTTCCTAACCAGTCCTATGAAGCAATCAATAGCAATAGAACTTAGTCTTATATACTACTTCATAGCACTTTACAGCCCTCTCTAAGCAGTTTACAGAGTCAGTATATTGTCCCACAACAATCCTCATTTTACCAACCTCAGAAGTATGAAGGCCTTGAGCCCACCAGGATCAAACTTCTGACCTGGCAGCGTGCAGAGTTAGCCTGCAATCCTGCATTCTAACCACTGTGCCACCACAGCTCCTAATCATGCAATTGTGCATGACTTTATATGTATGTCAAAACCATGAGCAGCACATGGCATTTGGTTTGTTTACTGTATCACTGTATCTCACTGATTCCATGCATACATACAGGAGAAATGTATACAACGCACCCATTAAACCATAAATCAGCAACCTATCTGTAAAACATGATTATATCATTACATATAATCTTTTTTTGACATCAATTACCAAATGCTTTCTGAAACACTTCTATCTCGAGACCTTTGTAAAAACCAGCAGAACAGATGATATCTCAGTTTCTGGGGTTAAGGAATCTGGTAGGTAAATTATTCCAAGCATTGAAGAAGATTGACTCCTGGCTACAAAGAGCATATTTCAAAATCCATAAACAGCAAGTGTTCACAAGAAAGTCAATTCTACTTAGAGCAGGCAATTTTCAGATATGAATATATATTTGATTATCACCAGCTTATTTAGGATACGTCATCCCAAATCAGTGGATGATCTCACTTAGTAAGTTTCATGTAGATACCAAGAATCAAAGCTGAGAGGCATGAAACTTACCATACTTCACAAGGAAATAACCAACAAGATGGTTTTTTCTGCCCTCGTATCACCAACTAACCTCTTCCTTCATTTAGATAGAAGTAGAGCCATTGAAGCAAAGTGACCCCAATTCTGAACCCACACAATTGTTACTCAAAGTAGACTAAGAAAGAAAAACAATAAAAAGAGAAAGATAAAAAATAAAAGAGAAAGCTAAAGTGCACAAAAAAGAAAAGAAAATGTAGAAAAAAATAGGAAAGAAAGAAAAAATATGTAAAGTATCGGCTTCTGATATTCCTACGATTCATACTACTAAGAAAATTTTGCCTTCTTAGGAAAAAAGTAATTTTAATATTGCACTTTAATTGGCTATGAATGAAATAAAACGTTTGTTGGAACTGTAGCATTCTGTTCCAAAGGGGTTTTTTTAAGTGCTTGAATTTATTCCTGCACTTTTCTTTAATGTGCTGGTTATTATGATTTTTTTAAACAGTTCTGTCAGTTGGATTAGAGTATCTATAAATGTACTTGCCTCGTGCTGATTAGTTATGGAAGCATCAAACAGATTTTGTTCTCCTATTTGAAAGATCAATTAACATATTATAATGTCCAGTCGTCAAAACTGTTCCTTTGATGACAATGCACAACTCCAGGTTCAAGGGAGAGATTGGCAGTTTGCTTTCCCACTAATAGATGATTCTCGGTGACCAAAGGCAGGAAGGTACTGCTTCTGCCAGTCGCTACCCTGAAATGTGCATATGTCATGTGTATGTCAAAACATCAAGATGGCTGACACAACCATGTGATCAAAGTCATGGCAGGATTTTGATTACATGGTTATATCAGTATCAGCCATCTTGGCTTTTTGAATACCTCTAGTAGTCAGCCAATATTGCTGCCCTCATAGACTATAATGCAGAGTATTACTCTTCAACAAGGTCTTTCCAATGACCTCAAAATCTGGCAGTTGCATCTACCCACAAGAGACAACATAAGTTTCTTTCCAACTAACAGATTTCCCATCAATCACAACCAATTGAATTGAGGGTTTGTTTTACTATTAAAAGCAGGGGATCACATTGCTTTTGAAACAGCTTGGAAGGAATATTTGCTTAAAGCATTGCCAAAGCCAAGCACCATTTGAAGTTTTGTACAAGACTGATAAAATAATGATTTTACCATTTAGATGTTAAACCACAGTGATGTCCTTCAGAAGATTATCAGACAGATCCTTCAAGAAGAATTTGGGTCATTTATCAAATGTTTATTAAACAGTTCTGTATAAACATTCTGTCTTTGCCTTGCCTCATATGAACTTTGTGTAGCTCCATCATTTTTTGTTTGTCACTTATTTCAAGTACCCTATTGCTCTGTCAGCCCTTTTGCCTCTTTATCTGCTAGCAGGTGTGAATGTTTTAGGGTTGCAAGACAGCCATGAAATGACTCTGGACACACAAATTATATTTCCGGTTTAACGTTCTTCATTGATCCTCACATTTTGTTGTGTGGCCATTTCTTTCTACAATAGCTGATCATCTGGTTTTTGCTGTGCACACGAAACTGATTCAAATGGCAGCCAGCAGTCAGCAGAAGTAGCTTGCAGTACTGCATTCTAACCACTGCACCTCCATGGTTCAAGTGACCTGGAACCCATGCCATGAAGGAAGGTGATTACCAACACCTTGAATTGCACCCAGAAGCAAACTGGCAGCCAGTGAAGCTCATGGGGCAGTGGTGCTACATAGGCCACTCTTGGCCTCAAAGTTTGCACCACCACTGCACTCTGCACCAACTGCAGCTTCTGAATGCTCTTCAAAAGTAGCACTATGTAGAGCTTTTTTTCCTGTTTAAAACAAAAAATATATAAGGCATTCCCTTAGATATCTTTTTCTGAGGTTTATATGGAAGCATAGGAAACTAGTGGGGCTTGAACCATTAGATTGATGATCTCACAATTATCAATACAACACGCATGCATACTGTCTGTAGCCCTGTACCAGGTTCAGTGCAAGAAGAAGGTTGAATACTATTAAGGGATACTTTAGACTGCTAAAAATTAACTCAAGAATCCATATCTACAAATTCCCAAATTCGTACAAAAGAATAGATTTAATAATAATAAAAACATTTTGTTATTATTAATCATCAATATCATCATCTACATGAAACTTGTAAAGACACTTTATTTAGGTCTTTCTTTTTTTACTTTTTTTTCTACAAGATCCAAAATTAAGCTTAGATGTTTTTTAAAAATTAATATAATACAATAACTGCTTTGTGGGGAGTTTTTTTTTCTGCCGCTGCTGTTGCCTTTTATTTGTTTTTATACAAAAAGATGTGTATGAGACTCCTGTAGGAAAATAGCACAGATTCCATAGTTACAATGCACGTGCTCTTTGTGGGATGCCATTTGTCACAGCAATCTGATGCATCTTCTCATAGGTCTAAATTCTCCATTCTGATTCAGTACTTATTCTGAGCTCATGGGTTTATTGATGCTGGTGAATGTTCCACACATGGAACAACACAAAATATGCAGCAGAGATTTGTGATGAGGATTAGAGGAAAGAATTTTGATTGACAACTTTTATTACAGCAGGCCGCAGAGACCTTGCAATGTGGTAGTTTGGGAAGGAAGGCCTTCTCTGATTCTTCTCTTGAGGAGAAGAATTTTTAAGAATTTCTTGTGGGAAGCATGAAATGGGGAAAGTGCAGCTAGCTCAGACATTGATGTGGAAGAGGGAGAATGGCATCTTCTTCCTGGTTAGGTCTGCTGCCAACTATGGAACAAAGCTATCTTTGGTCAGCCCTTGTATGGCCCAAACCCTTTACCTCTCCCTTTCCTATTCTCAGGTTTCACCAAGGCAAGGGCAAGCCTGTCACTAAGGAGTTGTGGAAAATAACATGTGCTACTGGACAGCATGTCCCCTTTTGACTATAATGTAGCTTCCCATCATCTGAGTTCAGTATGAAGCCTTACAGATTTATTTTTTCTTTCAGAAAGATGAACATAATATTAGCCAGCATTATCGTTGTCTTCTTAATGCAAGATACAAAATACCGGGCTCCTAGCTGACCTCAAATCTTAAAAATATCTAATTTGCCTTTCTTGAGGACAAGGGCATACAGTTCTTTCTTTGCCATTGTTCTTATTCATTTTCCCAGGCCTTTGTGCTTTGTTCTCAGTATTTATAAATTGAAGAAAGGAAATCCAAGAAGCAGAAATGACATAACGTTGTGTGCAGGCAGTAAATCATCACTATGTGCCAAGCAAGTAAGACAGGAAACCAAAGGCTACCTGTTCATGTGACTGTCCCACAGGTGTTTTTATAAAAGGCAACCGGACTTTCTTGTTTTCCCTGAAGATGTTTTGTTTCTCATCCAAGAGGCTCCTTCAGTTCAATCAGAAGTGAAGAAGCTTCTTGGATGAGACGTCATTAAGGAAACACAAGGAGGTCCAGTTGTCTTTTGAAAAAGCACCTTTAGTACAACCATGACCTGGATGATAGAGAATCTCCAAAGACATTGTTTATGTGGCTATTTCTAATAAACGGTGTTTTTTATTCAATGTGCAAAGGTGACTCTTCTGAGAATAAAAGCAGGCATTAATTTCAGTTATAGGATGTGCTTCATAATCGCTCTCATCAAAATGTCTAGTTTTTAAAATATAGGATTATAAAAGAATTCCAATACTCAGCCTCTTTCTTTTATTTATATAGTATTTTCTAGACTTCATTAGTATCTAGAAATTGCACATTTATTGTAGTTGTAAATCATTGTTCTTTCTTTTTTAAATCAACCTGCATATCTTGAGCTTTGTGTATCTGTCCTATGAGAAAAAAGGAGAGTGAAACTGAAAATCACAATAAATTTGCGAGCAATGTATCCCCAATGAATTTTAAGTATTTTCCCAAGTGAAACTAGAAGGCAGGTGGAGTGTAATTATGGGCAGAACTAACTAATGGAACAATAATGAAACAAGAGACACTCGCTAATCCCTGTTGCATTGTAATGTGCTTGAAGTCTAGGTGGATGCAAAGATCAACCAGTTTCCAAAGTACAAATTCAGTCACATGAAAAGTGGCTTGGTGAGCTACATGGGCTAACCTAAAGGACCGAAGAGTTTATTTTAGGATCATGTTTATTCTGTGCTATCATACCATGATAATCCCATTGTATTGTTACAGGGACAGCAGAGGAAATATCAATCCATAATCCTTCTGATGAGCATAGATCAAAGATGCAAATAAAATGGACTATTTTCTATAAGGAGGTCTGCAGATGTGATTATGCTGGAGGAAGCAAGGAAAATTCAATCCAATTCATCAAGGCACAGATAATGGCATAGCTATGTGAAAGGCTACCTCTTTGTCTATATGGAGAAAATAAAAAATACTCTAAAGAAGGTTTTACAGATAGTCCTTGGCTTACAACAGTTCATATAGTGACCGTTTGATGTTACAACAGCATTGGAAAAGTGACTTATGACCATTTTTCACACTTACAACCATTGCAGAATCCCCATGGTCATGTGATTTATATTGGAATGAGTGACAATTGACTCATATTTATGATGATTGCATTGTCTTGAGGTCATACAATCACCTTTGGCAAACATCTGACAAGCAAAGTCAAAGGGGAAACCAGATTCACTTAACAATCATGTTATTAATTTAACAACTTAAGTTAATAAATGTGGCAAGAAAACTTGTAAAGTGTGGCAAAACTCACTTAACAAATTTCTCACTTAGCAACCTAAATTTTGGGCTCAATTCTGGTTGTAAGTTGAGGACTACCTGTATGTAGACCTCACATAAATTATCTCAACATTCCACCAAGTTTCAGCATTATTAATAGTATGAGCTTGAATATGACTCCCACATTTTTCCAAATATTGTCTTTCAATCTGCCAGAAAAACACTTACTTTGGGGTGCTTTTGTTTCAAAAGGAAACATGGTATAGGAAAAATGATATAAATTTCAAATGTGGAATTCTTGCACTTCCCTTAATTTCAAGTTAGTTGTCAGAGAAATCTACAAACATGGACATGTTGCAATCATCTCCAAAGCATCGTACAGCTTCCATGACTGCTTCTATTAGAACTAAATCTCAAGAAATCCAGCAAAAGGAAAGTGGAAATAAATACTCCATCTTTGCTATATTACAATATTATGAATAGCTTTTAGCCCAGCAAAATATATTTGAAAGAAGAAAAAAGAAAGAAAAATCCTAAAGTAGAAATGATTTGAAAGAAGGAATGAAGAAAATCCAGAAAATTGGAAGACTGTATGCAATAGTACATACTAAACATATGGTTTATTTACTTCAGAATTTATTAAACCATAGAATTTTAGGAACAGCCCTGCCTGCAATGTTACCATCTATGGACTTCTGTAATATTCCTTGGCTGTGATTCCTTAACTCGCATTTAGGTAATGTGTGTCTTTTACCCCATTGCAAATGCTCTTTTCTTCAAGTTTAGTGGGCATATATAATAAGCACATTTCAATGAAACCAATTATTGCAATCCATTTCAGTCTGGTTTCAGACCTAGGTGTAATGGCTTTATAATGTAGATATAATAAAAGTGGTTGCCTTCATTTGTGAACTTTATTGGCACACACATAAGAAGACTTCCAGGTTGATTCTTTTGCAGCTTTTGACATAGCTGTTCATCGGATATTGTTGGAGCAGTTCAATTTAGTAGATTGGTTAATTAGCATACTGTTAGAGTGATTCCATTGCTACGGGACAAACCATCTCAAAAGGGTGGAAAAGGAGAATTTCTGTTCAATTCTACAACGTTGAGTTAGAGACTCTTATGGGACTCTATTCTTTTTCCCTGCTGCTCAACAAGAAGTCTCTGGGGCAATCACCCAAAGATTTGAAGTTCTGTGTTATACTTGGGACACTCAACATCTCCTTTCCATCTGAATTAGAAGAGTTTGTGCCATGTACTCAGAGGTGAAATTAAGCCAGTTCGCACCAGTTCTATAGAACCAGTTATTAGAAGGAATCTCCTTTTGTCCCCGTCCCCCCTCCTGCTTTGCAGAGTTAATCCTGTAAAGATTAACATTACAGGATTAATACTGTAAATAAGGCAGTTGTTTCTAGACTAATCTTTATTCCCTTGCTCACAGAAACTGCCTATCCCCTTATTACATTGTAACTTTGGTGAAGTTTAATTCTGTGCTTGGTGATGTTTAATCCTGTGGCCACGCCCACAGAACTGGTAGTAAAAAAAATGAATTTCACCACTGCATGTACTTGACTATTTGCCTTAGGCCTTGTACTAGAAATGGAAGAGGTTAAGAAATTAATTGGATCCAGATTGATGTCCCCAAATATAAGTATGAGTATCTTAGTGAATGTATGTGTGCTTATGGCTTTGTTAATCTATTTAGGTTTCCATTTTAATGTACATTAATTGAAGTTGGTCCAACCAAGCATTTGTAGTATTAAAGTAGGTGACTACAGTTTGTTACTATGTTTGAAAGTTGGCTTATTTGCCCAGGAAAATGATTTTTAAAAAACCTTAGCTAATGTGGCAAGAAGCACTGGAGGCTCACGGAAGTGGCAAGAAGAAATTTTACCAATTCCTTCTTAATAAATGGCTGTTTTGAAACTGGCTATCCCATCCATAGTACTACTCTCTGAAAGTGTGGATAACATGTTTTCAAAATTCCTGATGGGCCTATTGGAGATTCCTGAAGTTAGAGGTGCAGTTTTCAAGTTCAAAAATTTAGAACAAAGTCATTAACACCATAGATGTGAAATATGTCTATTCAAACATAAATTCTATTAAGTTCAGTAAGACTTCATAGTATAAGCGGATAAAGAGTGGATATGAGATTATGAACTTCGTGGCCTTAATAAATCACCCTCCCTCGGCTTGTTCCTGTGCAAAGTCATAATGATTCTTATGTGCCTTAGAAAGTAATGTAAAAGTTAGTGTGATTAAGTATTCAAAGCATTACATTAGTATTTCTTATACATCTGACCCTGTTCAAAATTTTATGGACTACTATGAACAACTGTTTATTCAGAAGAAAACCTGATAACCGTTCTTCTTTGATGACATTGATGGAGGGGGCTTTTAATCTTGTGACCTGCTGTATAACCACATAGGCTTACTGGATATGACAATACGGTACCAGTATTAATGCAAGGTTACAGCTGCTGGCTTTACATTGGTATTGGGATTAGTTCCTGGACTAATTCTAAGGTGGCATTCTCTGTGCACTAAGTAATCTAGTGGATCAAGAGAATGGATGGAATCCATGGCAATCTTTGAGCCCATTAGAATCGCAAAAGGTGATGATGATAGTTCTAGGTCAGGCAATGGTCATTTGATATATTACTCCTCATCCTTCAACAAAGACAGTACAGCAAGTACAGGTTCTCCTCAACTTACCACTGCAACCGAATACAAAATTCCTGTTGCTAAACATTTATTTTTTTGCCCCATTTTACGACCTTGTCACAGTTGTTAAGAGAAGCACTGCGGTTGTTAAGTTAGTCACAGGGTTGGTTAAGTGAATCTAACTTCCCTGTTGACTTTGATTGCAAGAAGGTTGCAAGAAAGGATCCTATGACACACACACCCCGGGACACTGCAAGCGTCATAAATATGAGTCAATTGCTAAGCATCTGAATTTTGATCATGTGACTATGGGAATGCTGCAGTGGTCATGAGTGGTGAAAAGTGGTCCCTTTTTTTCAGTGCTCTGGTAATTTTGAACAGTCACTAAACGAACTGTGGTAACTCAAAAACTGCCTATATGTTTCTCTACCCGTACGAGGTACTGTGTAATACATGTGTTTTCAAACATAGGCAAAGAAATTCTTGCAGAATTGGTAAAAGACATTCCACAAAGAGAATCAGAGCCATTATGAGTTTAACATTCTTAGAAAATAAATATTACCTGCTTTTCAGTATTGCAACTATGACTAGTAATAGTATTAGAAGTTACCCAGTTTATTTCAGAGCCATTTCTAAAATGCATACTCTGTGCCAGGGGTGTCAAACTCAGTTTCATTAAGGGCTGCATCAGGGTTGTGTCTGACCTCAGGGGGCCAGGGTGGGAATAGCCATCTCGATGTCACTTGCGTCGGCGGTACCTGTGGTGGCCCGAGCACTCTGCCAGTGAAAACGGGCTCCTGAGCTCTGTTTTTGGCTGTGACTGCCTCTTGCAACCCTCTGCCAGTAAAAATGGAGCTCAGCAGGGCCATAAGCAGCCCTCCTGGGCTCTGTTTTCACTGGCAGATACAGCATGGACTGGTCCTTTGCTGTTTTCAGGGCGGCCCCAGAGGCCAGATCTAAGCACTGTGTATGCCAGATCCTGTCCCCGGGCCTTGAGTTTGACACCCCTGCTCTCTGCAATAGGGGAGTCTGTATGGTGGAAATAACAATTTAGTGGTTTTTGGCTCTCATATGTTAATAGCGTCATGTCTCTGATATGTGCAGAAAAAGATGTAAAAATCAAAATGAAAATAAAGGCCATTTAAGTGTGATATGTAACATGGCCTACCCTGTTGAAACCGATGTGGACAACCTCTTATTATTGCTCCTCCTTCTTCCATTTTAATATTTCTTTTTGTCAACAACTTGTAGGGGACAGGCTAGTAATCTATTAGATTATTTGTGTAATCTAATACACAAAAGAAATATATGCACTCTTAATTCCTCCTTTCTTCCCCACCCTTGCTGTCTAAAACACCATAGATGTATATACCTTGTTTATTTTGCTTTACTACTAGACTTACGTATGAAATTATAAACTTAGCATTTGGTCATTTGCTCTCATATAGTGGCACTCTGGCACATGGGGGAGAATGGGATATAGGAGACACAAATAAAGATGTCCAGGACTCCATATGATTTGCCATTGTAGTCTTGTTATCAACTCTTGTTATCAAGTAACTGAATAGCAAAAGGGGATAGTGATTCTTAAACATTCAGTTGCATGGCTCTTGTGTAGATTTGGAATAATTATCTTGACTTTTTGCAGGCAACAATATATGCATCCAAAGGTGATATAGATAAATATTTGTCCCTGTGCAAAAGGTGAAACCAGAGCAAATGCTGCCCACCTTTTTGCTGAGTTAAACAGAAGCACCAAAACAACTTTTGCTAGATTTGAAAAGCAACACTGGGTTGAATCAGTATCAGGGCTATAGGCTAGCCTGGGTAGTAGCAATGGTATGTGCAAGTGACCTTGGGAGTCAGAAGGGTGAGTCACAGACTGAACAATTAGTATGTAACAGATATGTCATCCCACAGAAACAGGAATGATGTGGAAAACATTTCACAAGGGACCTTTCCCAAGTTTTCTGGAAAATAAAGGGAAAGAGGGGGAAGATTTTTTTTTTCCATCTTGCAAAATTTTGTCAGTGTTATCTAACAATATCAATAGAGTTATGCTGTTCATGCTTTTTTTTGTCTGGACTACCCTCAGTGGTTAACAAAATATCCTGAAAAAAGGAAGTAGCAAAACACTTACGGACATGTCCATAAAATCATCATGAGTCAGGTTAGAGACTTAAACTTCTGTGTCAACCTTCATGCCACAGAAAATGGATTCCTTAACTACTTCTTCAGTGTTGAAAGATGCTATTTCGAATACTTTCATTATCATTTCCATAAAGCTATGACAAATGTGAGTAGATAAATAGGTACCATTTTGGTGGGAAGGTAACAGTGTTCCATGCCCCTCGGTGTATAATCCTGTTGATCACACCACTATAGAAATGTCTTTGGACAACACTGGCTCTCTTGGATAAGAAACAGAGATGAGCACCACTCCCTAGAGCAGGGGGTCGGGAACCTATGGCTCGCGAGCCAGGTGTGGCTCTTTTGAGAATTTCATCTGGCTCGCAGAAAAAACAAGTCTTGTCACCGGAAGCCCTTGTGGGCAAGCGACATCGCGGCCACCATTTTGAAAATGGGCAGAGTGGCAGCCACCATTTTGGATGACACACGAGGAAGCT
>JAEANM010018117.1:420-12745 GCA_017656035.1 Myanophis thanlyinensis | reverse complement strand
AGCAAAAGCTGGCTGAGGGATTCTGGGAGTTGAAGTCCACAAGTCACAAAATGGCCAAGTTTGCCCACCCCTGCTCTGGCCTCATTTCCATTCTTTGCCCAGAATATAACGCTGGCAACAAAGATGGGGTTCCCATGTCTCAAAGATTGGGTTGTATGGGGCAAAAGGCAGTAGTACAGCCATCTTCCAAGAGATTGGTGTGAGCCCCAGGCAATCTGGGCTGAGAGGTCTATGGCAGCAAGTGTGGATCAGCTCCTTGAAGCCTCAATTTCCATTTAACCTCACCTTCGTCGCCAGTGTTATGTTCTGGGCGAATAATGCTTCCTCGAAGCCAATGACTTTGCTGAGATCACTGACAACAGGAAAAGGGTTTTTCCTAAACTTCTGTGGCCCAGAGATCTTTGAGATGGCCAGGGCTCTCCTCGCTCCACTGACTGTTCAGTCTGCACCATGGAACATGCTGCAGAGCAAGCTAAGGAATCACTATGTGCCCAAACCTTCGTGAATTGCACATTGGCACACTTTCCATCATCGGAATCAGGCTGAAGGGGAATCCAGCAACAAATACATTGTTGCACTTTGAAAGGCAGCCCTGTATTATGAGTTCAGGGACTTAGATGACACTCTCTTGGACAGAATGGTCTGTGATGTGAGGGACATCAACCTACTATGGCGCCTCCTTGCAAAAAAACAGACCTCACCCTGCCGATGGCACATGACGAGGCAGAAGCAGTTGAGTTGTCCAATCAGTCAACGGATGAGATTCAAAAATCAAACAGCCCACCAGCATCATGGAAACCAGTCACTGTGCAACATGAAGATGTTAACTTCAGTGAATCAGCAGATGAGGATGAGGATGTCTATTGCCTCAAATCCTCCAAGGGGAGGAATGTGGCCACAGAAGAGAGGCAACCAGCATGTGTTGGTTATGGTGGCAATCACTCATGAAGGGAGTGTAAGTTCAAGAAGGCCATCAGTCAAAGATGTGAAAAAGACATTTGGCCAGGATCTGTTGTGCAAAGCAACCGACAGCTACCACTGTGAACCCAGAAACATGCTTCAAAAAATGCAGAAAAGATAAGAGTCACAGGGAAGACTGCTTCACCATCTCTAGAGGCACCTGCAAGGTAGAAGCAGTCATTGGTCAAGTCATCCTCTCCTCTTGCAAGAAGGTCCATGTCACCATCCTGATTGAGAGATCCCCTTGCCGCATGGAGGTGAACACGGGATCTTCAATGACCCTCGTCTCCTGGAGTACACTAAAGAGATTGGTTCCAAAAATCACAAAAAGACAGTGTCAGGGTTCCACACAACATCAGCAATGCAATCAGAATTCCAAAGAGACAAAGTCCAAAGAATAAGATTTTATTGAAGATATTGTTCTGGTACAGTCTGTTGAAATCCTGAATCTAAAGCTTCCGGGATTTCTTCACCCAAGTAAAATTTTAAAGTTCCACCCCATTAATTATCACATATTAATTACTGTCCAACCATTTCAAAAAGGAGTCCAACGACTTCCGAAGACACTTCCCATGCCAGGTGCGAAGCACCAAGAAAGGTTCTCATGAGAACTAAACTTAAAGGAATGAAAACAAGATAAGAAGTTGCTGCTTCCAACTCCTCCTTCACCCTCTCAGCGACCTTGCAATATAAAAAGAATAAATGTGTCAAGATCTACATGGCCCTAAATTTTACCGTATAAAATGGCCTACATAATATAGTAGAATACCCCCCATATAAAAATGTCCTTTTGGATCTTGACAGGCTGTCCTCTCTTCTTCAAAAGACGTTTTCCTGTAAAACAAAAGAAACCAATAAACATCTATAAAAATCTATTCTGCTGGTTATCTGGAATGGCGTGAGACCAATGCGACTGTGGACGGCGTTGTTATAAGCCACGTCTGCAAACGGCAAAAGTTCTGACCAGTAGTCCACATAGCAACGCAAGTACTGCTCCACTAGGGCATTCCCGCATTCTGCGGCGCCATTCATAGCCAGATGAAATCTGGAACTGAGCCCTTGCGCCATGCCTGTTGACTTCAAGAATTGCCTCCAGAACTTCGCTGTAAATTGAACTCCTCGGTTGGAGATTATTCGCTTTGGGGCTTCATGGAGACGATAAATATGCTGGATAAACAATTTGGCTAACTTCTTTGCTGTCGGGAGCCCGGAGCAAACCACAAAATGGGCTTGTTTAGAAAACAAATCAATGACAGTCCAAATGATTGTTTTGCCATCGCTCGTGGGCAGGTCCATGATGAAGTCCATGCCGATTTCCTCCTATGGCTGTGAAGGTTCAGCCACGGTCTGCAGGAGGCCAGGGGGTTTTCCTGGCCTTCCCTTCATGGTGGCGCAGACCACACAGCTTTTCACATAGTCCTCTACCTCCGGTTTGAGGTGTAGCCACCAAAATTGTTTGCGCACCAAATGGAGAGTTTTCAGGAATCCAAAGTGGCCTGCTGATTTCGCATCGTGGCAATGTTCTAAGATCTTGATGCATAGACTCGTTGGGAAATAAGTTTTAGTACCTTTCCATGCTAGTCCATCACGGATTGTGAGGGAATCTTTGTTGTCCAGAAACCAAGGATCTGTAGTTAAGGCAGCGATGATGTCTCCGGTGAGTGGGTGACAGTTGCTGGGAGCGTGTTGTCATGCTCGCGCTCAAGTGGTCACTTGAGCAGCTGGCTGTGAGGGGGGCAACACTGGTTGAATCACCTCCTCTATCTGGTTATTGAACTGTGGCTTGTGGGACAGTGGGTCTGCTAGAAGGTTTTCCCCCCCTGGAATATGTTTCAGTTCAAAATCAAAGCGTTTGAAGTATTGGGCCCACTGCACTTGCTTAGGAGACAATTTCCTTGGATTCCTTAATGCTTCCAGGTTTTTGTGATCAGTCCACACCTGGAAGGGGATTTTGCTGCCTTCAAGGAAATGTCTCCAAGATAGTAAAGCCCAACGAATGGCATAAGCTTCCTTCTCCCAGACTGCCCACCTCCGTTTGGTGTCGGTCAGTTTTTTGCTTACGTATGCACATGGCCGCAATTGGCCTTTGGGGCCTTCTCAGAGGAGGACCACTGCAATGGCGATGTCGCTTGCGTCCATTTGGACGACGAAAGGTCTTTCCGCGTCCGGGTGCTGCAGAATGGGTTCCTTCGCAAAGAGTTGCTTCAGCATTTCGAAGGCTTTTTGACATGTCATTGTCCATTGAAGCAGCTGGGTGGGCCGCGGTTTGGGATTGCCCTCTCCCGTTTTCAACAACTCAGTTAGTGGCAGGGCTACTTGGGCAAAAGCGGGGATAAATTGGCGCTAGAAGTTCGCGAACCCCAGAAAACTTTGTAACTGTCTGCGAGTTTGGGGCGGCTGCCAGTCCAAAACCGCCGTGACTTTCTTTGGGTCCATCTCAATGCCCCCGCTAGAGATTCTATAACCTAAATAGTCTATTGCCTTGCAATGAAATTCACATTTTGAAAGTTTTGCGTCTAGTTTGGCATCAAGTAATTTTTTAAGCACCTGGCACACAAGCTTCATGTGTTCTTCGAGGGTCTCACTGAAGATAAGAATGTCATCCAAGTAGACCAGAACCCCCTGATATAGGTGCTCATGCAAAACTTCATTTATCAGTTGCATAAAAACTGCGGGTGCCCCTTGTAGCCCAAATGGAATCACTTTGAATTGGAAACTCCCCAGAGGGCAGTTAAACGCTGTTTTCCATTTGTCCCCCTCCTGAATTCGCATGCGATAGGCTTCGCGCAAATCCAATTTCATGAAAACCTTCCCCTTGTTAAATGGTTTAGCAAGTCCTTCATGAGGGGGAGGGGGTAGGTGTTTTGAACACTCACGGTGTTAATCCCCCTTAGATCAATGCATAATCTCAATGATCCGTCTTCTCTCGGAAGAGAATGGGGGCTGCTACTCGGGAGTTTGCCGGTTAGATGAACCCACGCGCCAAGTTCTCATTGATGTATTTCCTCAGTTTGGCCAGCTCTCTAGGCGTCATGGAATACATTTTAGGCTGGGCAGGGTGGCTCCAGGCACAAACTCAATTGCACAGTCCGTGGGTCGGTGCAGAGGGAGCACATCACACTCCTGCTTGCTAAACACTTCCACCAGGTCCCAATATTCCAGTGGTATCCCCGCTAGGTCGACCGCGGATCGGGGCCTGGGCTTAATTTCAGTTTTCAGAGGCTTTTCTCCCACGAGATAGTGGGGCCTCATTTGTTTAATCAGGAGAGTCCCAACATTAGGGGGTCGGTCATTTTGGGGGCCACTACTAAGCGGATCATCTCCCAATGATCGCTCAATTCTAAATGGAGGGGTTCGGTCATGAAGGTGGCCGATGCACCTCCCCATCAGACTTCCATCGGCTTGTTCAAAACATATTGGCCGAGGGAGGGGCTGGGTGCGAATGCCTAGTTCTTCCACTATTGATTGGCTCACCATGCATCTCGTGCAACCTGTAGCTAGCAGGGCATCTAGCTTCTTATGCTTCCCTGAGCTGGGGATGGCTAACCTGGCCTCAAGTAGGAAAGGAGGGACATCCATACTCACCATCGGGTCGTCTCTCCCGTCCTTGTCACTTGGCTCGGTGCTGTCCAGAGGGGTCAGTGTCTTCGCTTCCTCGGCCGCAGGTTCCAAGGCTTGTTTCACGAATTTCCCCCCATCTTTGGGTCTCCTTGCTGGAGCCATCTTCGGCTTTGTTGCGGCCCCTTGCTTCGTGAGTGGGACAGGGGCTGGCACTCGGCACTCAGAGGCCTGGTGGCCCATTTGGCCCCATCTGAAACACATCACCTGTTGTGCGCTAGTTCCAGATGTTGGACGGGGGGTTCTGGCTGCTGGCCGCCAGGGTGGAGTTTTCCGCACTGGCTTCTCTGTCGGAGCATTCCAATGAGGGTAGAGTTTGAGGTGCATCACCACAGTTAGGTGATACCAGTCGTGGATCCTCTCAGGTGCTCCTCGAATTCCGCATGCCTTGCGGAGCTCCGGGTCTAAGCCCTCCTTGTAATAGTGAATCAGCAGGCAATCAGGCCAGTCTCGAAGTCTCCCCGCAATCTGTGGAACTCCCATATGTAGTCCTTCGGGTGCCTGCCTTTCTGCTTGATCTCCTTGATTTCGGCTTCAGCCTCTTCCCGTTGTACGGTGTCTTCAAAACGCTCGCTCACCGCTTGCATGAAATCTTGGAAGTTGTCCAGCTCGGGAGCTTCTTGCTGGTTCATCTCGGCCACCCACTCTGCGGCTTCTTCGTTCATCGCATGGGTAATAGCCACCATCATTTCCTGCTCGGTGGCATAACAATGGCCGTATTCGTCAAAGTGCAGGCGGATGCAGTTTAGGAAGTAGGCCAGCTTGGCCGGGGTTCCATTGAACGTTGCCTTGGAAGGGGGTGGCTTCGGTGCAGCAAGTGGCATCCGAGGTGCCGGTTGCGCCCATGCGGGCAACGGGCCGTGCAGTTGCACCCAGGCCGGCTGTGCTGGGCCCCACTGGCACTGAACCCAACCTTGCCCCGGGTAGAAGGCCCAATCTGGCGGAATCTGCACTGTGGGCGGGAATTGAGGCACCTGCTGGAACCCCGCAGGTGTGGGCCCCAGGGCTGGGGACAGTGAAACCGCTTGCAGTCCGGGGCTCCCTACAATTGCAGCCACGGCTGGCGAGCTAGGCAGGGAGCCCCCTTGATACGGGCCTGGTCCAGCCCAGGGTGGCAGTGCTCCAATCACTGCCTCCCCACCAATCTGTGGGGCGAAGGAGAACTTCGGAGGGGGAAGCATCCTCTTGATTGGTGCCATGGCCTGGAAGCATGCGATGCTTCCCACAGACAGGTGCGCCAGTTGCTCCTGCAAGCTTCCCACGGAAATGGCTCAAGTGGAGGGTGTGATGATCTGGCTCGTCCGTCTCCACTGCTTCGAAGCTCGATCTCTCCCTCCAGGCACATATTGGTTGAGGCAGGGGGCGAATCCCTGCCTCTGGGGCTCCCCGCAGCCCTGGGAGGCCACCTCTGCAGCAGGTCGAGGTGGTTCCTCCTGGATGCTCGACCAAATCAACTGCTCCTTTGGCTGGGTTTCTTGCAGGAGTTCAGGTTCCGTGCCCAATGCTCCCACAATGGCAGTCAAGATTGTCTATGTCGGGCTGGCAGACTTGTCGAGTGCCGCCGCCACTGCTCCCATAGGCAAACCTGTGGCAGCGGTGGTTCTTCCATCTTCCTTGAGCTCTTTTTGCAACCCGCATTTATGGGAGAGCGCCGGGGCTCAAGACACTGGCCACCAAAGTCGACGGATTTTCTTTTTGGGAGACTCAGGATAATGTCAGGGTTCCACACAACATCAGCAACGCAATCAGAATTCCAAAGAGACAAACTCCAAAGAATAAGACTTTATTGAAGACATTGTTCTGGTACAGTCTGTTGAAATCCCGAATCTAAAGCTTCCGGGATTTCTTCACCCAAGTAAAACTTAAAGTTCCACCCCATTAATTATCACATGTTAATTACTGTCCAACCATTTCAAAAAGAAGTCCAACGACTTCCAAAGACACTTCCCATGCCAGGTGCGAAGCGCCAAGGAAGGTTCTCATGAGAACTAAACTTAAAGGAATTAAAACAAGATAAGTTGCCGCTTCCAACTCCTCCTTCACCCTCTCAGTGACTTTGCAGTATAAAAAGAATAAATGTGTCAAGATCTACATGGCCCTAAATTTTACCATATAAAATGGCCAAGTATTCTGCAGTTGACTTATCCACTCCGCTAAGGAGGGTATAGGTGGTTTCTCTTGAGGTAGTTACAGTATAGCTACAAAGTCCTGACTGGAGATGACCTTAAATGGGGTGAACGCAGTGCTTCTATGCACAAAATTGTTATATGCTACCTCTGCAAAAGCAACAGATCAATCCAATTATCCTGTTGGTAATTAATGTAGCACCCAAGGTACTTTTCCAGGACTGCATTAGTTCTCTCACAAGCTCCGTTAGTTTGGGGGTGATGGGAGGAACTTAAGCCCTGGGCAGTTCCCTAGAGTTTTAAAAATTCCTGCCAAAACTGTGATGTGAATTGCACTTCTCTATCGGAAATGATGCATTCCGGCACACCATGTAACATACATGTGCTGTACAAAGAGGTTAGTTAACATCTTTTCAGAGGGGATTTTGGGGCAGAGAACAAAATAACACCTGTTTTGAAAAAAGATTAGTAACAATCCAAATAACAGTGTTCCCCCACTTTCAGGTAATTCCATAATAAAGTCCATAGATACTTCCTTCCACGGTGCCTGGGGTTTAGTCACTGTTTGTAAAAGCCCAGTGGGTTTCCCATAGCACAAATTGAATAGCCGGCCACATAACTTTTGATGTCTTTCAAGGAAGGCCACCAAAACTGCCTTTTAACCAAGTGCAGGGTTTTTACAAATCTAAAATGTCCCGCTGATTTAGAGTCATGGGTGCCCTTTAATACAGTGTCTCTCAAGCTTGAAGGTACGTACAACTTGGCCCCAATCCAGGCCAGTCCATCATGCATGGTGCAGTCATTTTTCTGAGTTGTAAGCCATCAACTTTTAGTCCTTTTTTGAGCTTCTCACACAGTTCATTTGGACTCTCAGATTCCTCCTTCCTCTGAGCTCTAGTGTGTCAGGGTTCCACACAGCATCCACAATTTAATCAAACTCCAAAGAAGTCTTTAGAAAGATTTTATTGAAGACATTGTACTGGTACGTCTGGAGAAAACCTAAATCTGAAACGCCTGCGTTTTCTCCACCCAACTAAAGTGAAATTTCCTTCATGCCACCCTCTGCCCCAATCCACTCTGGGTGGCATCCAAAGTTCATCTTCCCAGACCGCCCCATCAGGTGCGAGTGAATATGTCCTTGCTTCTGGTGAGATAGAATGTGAAAAGATAAAAGTCTCTGAGTTAGCTACTATCTTAACTTCAACTCCACAACGTTTCATTTTATTTTTGTGGCATGACTGAAAGAGCTACTATAATACTTGTAGAAGAAAAAATATATATAAAATCCACACATATATTCCTTTTAGTCATGACGTGGTGGTTACTGGGGCTGCTAGCTGCTTTGAGGAGATAACAAGTCTGACCACTTTAGCTTTAATACCGTTGTATTGGGACAATCTAGACAGAGCATCCACTATAAAAAATTTTCCCCCTGGGACATAACGCATGAAATCAAAATGATGAAAGTGTTGAGCCCAACGGACTTGCTTAGGGGACAGCCTGCGCAGAGTTTTCAGGGCTTCTAGATTTTTATGATCAGTCCATACCTCAAATGGCATATTTGTCCCTTCCAGGATATGACGCCAAGTGAGAAGGCCCACCGCACTGCATATGCCTCCTTCTCCCATATCACCCATCTCTGTTCAGTCTCTTAGAAGTGTATGTGCATGGTTGTAGCAACCCCTGGGCAGTTCTCTGCAATAACACTGCTCCCACAGCTACATTGCTTGCATCAGTCTGAATTACCAATGGAGCAACTGGGTCGGGGTGCTTTAGCACAGGTTCTGCTGTGAACAGTCGTTTGAGCTTTTCAAACACTGCTTGGCACTCCATGGTCCACTTAAGTGGCTGACCCGGTTTTGGCTTCTCCTGACCCTTAGTTTTTAAAAGATTGGTGATTGGCAATGCAATCTTTGTGAAGGAGGGAATGAACTGTTGGTAGAAATTAGCAAATCCCAGAAAGTTTTGCAATTGCCTCTTAGTTTGGGGAGAGGTCCACTCTAGCACTGCCTTTACCTTTTCTGGGTCCATTTCTACTCCTTCATTTGAGATACAATAACCCAGGTTATCAATCTTACCTTGGTGAAATTCACACTTTGAAAGTTTTATGTATAACTCAGCAGCTCAAAGCCTATTAAGGACTGCCCACTCCAATTTCACATATTCTTCCCTCGTTTTGATATTAAAATATTGTCCAAATACACCAACCACTCCCTTATACAAAAAAATCACGTAGCACCTCATTGATCAGCTGCATGAACACTGCAGGGCCCCCTTGTAATCTGAATGGGAGCACTCAGAACTAGAAACAACCCAGAGGACAAATAAATGCAATTTTCCATTTGTCACCCTCTTTGATTTGCATCCAGTAGTAAGCTTCCCACAAGTCTAACTTAGTAAGGATTTTTCCTTTGGCTAGATGCGCCAATATGTCCTTTATCAAGGGCAGGGGATAGACATTTTCTATGCATACCGCAGTCAGTGCCCTATAATCAATGCACAGACACAGAATGCCATCTTTCTTCTCTGGGAACAAGACTGAGGCTGCCACTCATGGCCTTGCTAGTTGGATAAATCCACACTTTAAGTCCTTGTCTCTAAAGTACGAAGTTTTCCTAGCTTTCATGGAGTTATCAGGTAAAGTTTAGGTTTTGGGAGTTTGGCTCCAGGAAGGATTTCAATACTGCAGTCTGTGGGACGACAGGGCGGGAGTGCATCAGATCCTTTTTCACTAAACACATCTCTCAAGTCCCAGTACTCCTTCAGGATTTTGGGTTCGCTTGCTGAGTGATCCTGAACTACTGCCCCCAGCTCCTTTGCCCTTTGATTCCTTCGCTGCATTTGGGGTCTTTTCCTCCTTGTGCCCCTTTCTGCCAAATCTTTAAAAAACCAATTCTCCAATTTACTTCAGGATTCCATTCCAGTAGCCAGAACAACCCAAGTATGATGGTCCTCTCCATCTCTGGTGCCACTATAAACCGCAGAGTCTCTTTGTGATTTCCCATTCTCATCTCTAATGGCTCAGCTATAAAGTGTTCCATCTAGTTCCATCTAGCTGGCAAATTGCTATGGGTACGCTCAGCTGTTTGTCTCAGTCCCAGCTTTTCAATCACGAGTCCAGCAAAGCCAGCATCCTCCCTTGGGTCCCTGAAGTGGGTACCACTGATTCCACAGGGAAGGTCATAAGGGTCACTCGCTGACTTACCAGGGGATCGTCATCTCTGTCTGCCGCAACCAAGTTGGTTGTAGTTCCAACCCCTTAGAACCCAGAGGGGAGAACTCTATGACTTCTAGGCCTTTCAGGGTTGTCTCTCGGATCCTTGGGGCTGGTTCTGCTGCCTGCCCTCTCAGGGTTGCTGTGGTGCTAAGGTTGGGTCTGCTGGATTGGCATCCTGCCACTTGGTACCTCTCCCATGTGTGCAGCACATTTTGCTCCTGGGACATTTCTCACGTGTAGGAGGGGAGGACTCACCCCATCTGCTGGTTCTCCAGCATCGGTTCTGGGCAAGGTCGGTCTCCACTTCCGCCAACACATACCAGTGTGGGTCAGAAGTTAGAATGCAATATTACAAGCTAATTGCCCACAGCCAGGAGTTCGACCCTGACTGGCTCAAGTTGATTCAGCCTTTCATCTTTCTGAAGTTAATAAAATGAGGACTCAGATTTCTGGGGACAATATTCTGACTTTGTAAAAAAAATAATTCAAAATTTATATACCGCCCCCTCTCCCAAGGGATTTGGAGTGATGCACAGCAGATAAAAACATACATACATAACAATCTAAAAAACCAATTAAAATGATTATATAAAGCTTATAATTTAAAATTAGGTTAATTTAGTATTAAAATCAACAATTAAAATGAATTGAATTTAAAATTTAAAATTACTAATTTAACAAATTGCTATAATATAACAAATTGCTCAAAGACGGCTATATAAAGGTTTGTGAAGTGGTATATAGGTCTAAAGTGGAATTGCTATTGCTATATAGTTTCTCCTGAGCATGGATCATTTTATGACAAGATTACCATTCTGAGCAAAGGTCCTTCCACATTCCATACATTTATATGGCTTCTCTCCCATGTGGATTTTTTTCAAGTTTTATTTTTTCTTACATAACAAACTTATATCATTCATTAAACAGTGTGTCATCCAAGTATACAACAATTTCCTTAATAATATACTGTAGTTTACCAAATAGTGTAACATAATTCCATATACTACAATTCATGAGTTAATATTCATCCCATATTTCTTAGACTAATACCACTTATTTCCATAAATTTAAACTCTGACATTGTCATTTATAAATCTTATCCCAGTTTCTGCCTGTCAGCTCTGCCTCGATCAAACTTCAAGAAATAAAGACCCTGAATCCATTGTTTAAGAAAACAGGTAGAATTTTACTGAAGCATGACTGATAGCAAAAGTAGCTAAACAAGGTCTGGCAAAAACGCGCGCGAAAAGCACATTCCAAAGAATACCCAAATCCCTCTCCCCATAATTCGGCAAAGTCCAACCAATCCAAAGTTCTGCACAGGTCACGCGGCAAGCGTCTGCAGGTGTTGGGATGTCCGTTACTTCTTCGAAACAGTGACCTTGAAGTGATGTAAACAACTTGGCTTTCTCACCAAAGGGCCTCTCACTCCAGCACACTTCCCCCCTCCATAATCCCAGCTCCCCCTCCCCCCGTTACTATGGCAGCCGATAGAGATAAGCATAGACGAAGAAGAATTTAGAGGCTGACACTGCCACTTATCCAACTCTATTGTATAACCAAAATTTTTTGCCCATACAATCATTGTACATATACACAATACATATATATGTTTTTTGTGGAGATACAAATGTGGGAGGGAACAACTTAGCTCCCTTTTGCCTTTCATATATGTATTTATATACATATATATGTAAGTTTTTCATCTTTCCTAGTCAATATTTGATCTAGCTCTGTTAGTTCTTTATAAAAAACATATATTTTAGAATCTTATTCATATCTAGAATATATCTGCACTTGTGAATATCAAGTCAAATAAATCATTTACCCTCTTAGTTTTTGTTTTGTTTTGAGTTTCCCATTTATATTCAAAATATCGTTATATCTGATAATATTCTCTAAATCTGTTACATTCAGGTATGTCAACCCTTCTATTGTGGAAAGCTAGACCAGGATTTTCAAATATTGTTGTGTCCTTATTTTCTCCCATACTAGCAATAAAGCATTCCTACCATAATGTCTTTGAAAGCACCCATGTCATGTATTTTATTTTTCCCATACCACAAGAAGGCATGCCAGCCCAGTTGCAAATCCTGTCCCACCACTGTCATTACTCTTACTTATCTCAATACAATCCACTCTTTTCACCCATGTAAGTATTGCAACCTTATAATAATCTTGGAAGGATTCTGTTATGAGAAGTAAGAGCACTGCTCTTAATAAATGTCTTTCCACACTCCATTCATTTAAATTGTTTCCCTTCCGAGTGGATCTTTTTATGGGAAGCAAGATAACTGCGTTGGGCAAAGGTCTTTCCACACTCCATACATTTAAATTGTTTCCCTTCCGAGTGGATCTTTTTATGGGAAGCAAGATAACTGCGTTGGGCAAAGGTCTTTCCACA
>JAEANM010018115.1:0-12746 GCA_017656035.1 Myanophis thanlyinensis | reverse complement strand
AAGCCGCCACTGCCTTTTGTACCAATGGGGGGGCGGCGGCGGCGGCTTTTCTCCGGGCGGCGGCTCCAGCAGAAGCAAGCGGGCGGGCGAGCAAGTGGGCGGGTGGGCAAGCAAGCGGGCGGGCAGAGAAGCGAGCAGGCGGGTGGGCGAGCAAGCGGGTGGGTGGGTGGGCGGGTAGAGGAGTGGGCGGGCGAGCAAGCGAGCGGGCGGGCGAGCAGAGAAGCGGGTGGGTGGGCGGGCAGAGAAGCGAGCGGGCGGGCAAGCAAGTGAGCGGGAGGGCGAGCAAGCGGCCGGGCAGAGAAGCGAGCGGGCGGGTGGGTGGGTGGGCAGAGAAGCGAGCGGGCGGGCGAGCAAGCGGGCGGGTGGGTGAGCGCGCAGAGAAGCGAGTGGGCGGGCGAGCAAGCGGGCGGGTGGGTGAGCGCGCA
Organism: Myanophis thanlyinensis; assembly: GCA_017656035.1. Taxonomy (NCBI): domain Eukaryota; kingdom Metazoa; phylum Chordata; class Lepidosauria; order Squamata; family Homalopsidae; genus Myanophis; species Myanophis thanlyinensis. The sequence continues at coordinate 12,321 of JAEANM010018115.1, read as the reverse complement.
GAGAAGCGGGCGGGCGAGCAAGCGGGCGGGTGGGTGGGCGGGCAGAGAAGCGAGCGAGTGGGTGGGTGGGTGGGCGGGCAGGCAGGCAGCAGGGCAATGGTCGGAGCCGCAGCAAAGCTTCCAAAGAGCCGCATGCGGCTACGGAGCCGCGGGTTGCCAACCCCCGCTCTAATGAAATCTTTCTGCAGTTATGTACTCTGGATACTCTAGAGCAGGGATCTGAAATTCTGGTTTGTAGAACTGATACTAGTCCACGGTCTGTTGGGAACTGGCCTGCACAGGTAGGTGAGAGCACAAAGGGCAGGACAAGAAGCGATGAATGGAAATGAATCAAGGAAAGAAGCAACCAAGAACTAAGAAGAAATTTCCTGACTGAACAATTAATCAGTGGAAAACTTATTGTTTATTGTTTATTGACAGGATTTCTATACCGCCCCTCTCCTGAAGGACTCGGGGTGGTGTACAGCCTTCTAAAGCAAATCAACAAAAGTTAAAATATTAATTAAAACGAATTAAATAAGTTGGCTGAATAAAATTGGACTACCAAGATAAAAAATTAAAATTTAAAATTCAACAATTTAAAATTTAAAACCCCTAAGGTATTAGACCAGACCAGCTAGCTGGAAAAGATAGGTTTTTAGTGCACGCCGGAAGACCTGGAGGTCCGCAATGGTCCGAATCTCCAATTCGTTCCATAGGGAGGGCGCAGCCACAGAGAAGGCTCATACCCTTGGAGCTGTCAGATGACACCGTCCCGACAGTGGAACCCTGAGGAGGCCTGCCCTGTGGGAACGCACCGGTTGGTTGGAGGCTGATGGTGGCAACAGGCAGTCCTATAAGTACCCAGTTCCCAAGCCATGGAGCGCTTTAAAGGTAAGCACCAACACCTTGAATCGCTCCCGAAAGACCACAGGGAGCCAGTACAGCTCGTGCAGGAAAGGTGTAATATGGGAGCTCCAAGAAGCTCCCATAATTACCCACGTGGCCGCATTCTGCACTAATTGCAGCCCTCGGATGCTCTTCAAGGGGAGCCCCATGTAGAGAGCATTGGCATAGTCTAGATGGGAGGTCAAAAGGGCAGAAGTGACTGTGCAAAGAGCACCCCGATCTAGAAAGGGTCGCAACTGGGCAATCCTACAAACCTGATAAAAGCCCCCCCTGGAGATGGCTGCAATATATTCTTCCAATGACAGCCAAATGTTCCATTTGTCTGGAATGGTATAGGGTTTCCTGCCTAAGCAGGGGTTGGACTAGAAGAGCTCCAAGGTCCCTTCGAACTCTGTTATCCTATTCTATTCATTTGCACTTGTGCGGGATCTGGGGTGTGCGCACCAAACCATCCATCACATCTACTGCCACCATCGCTGGTCTGTGGAACCAGAAGAGTTAAGAACTGCTGCTGTAAGGGGCAGAAGGAAGGCCTTGAACAACAGAAGGAAGAGCCTCTACCAAAGCAACAGTAAGATAACCTAAAGAGCCTTGGTGGCGCAGTGGTTAGAATGCAGTACTGCAGGCTACTTCTGCTGGCTGTCGGATGCCTGCAGTTTGGCAGTTCAAATCCCACCAGGCTCAAGGTTGACTCAGCCTTCCATCCTTCCAAAGTGGGTAAAATGAGGTCCCAAGCTGTTGGGGGCGATAAGATGACTCTGTAAACTGCTTAGAGAGGGTTGTAAAGCACTATAAAGTGGTATATAAGTCTAAGTGCTATTGCTGTAACAGGATTTGGGCTTGCTCCAAGAAAATAACCCGAGAAGACTTCACAGACAAATACCGTCTCTAGTTTACACAAAGATAAAGTAAAGGAGGGGAAAGCACATTCAAGATTCTATTGCTAAAGCTATTTTTAAAAAGTAGTCCTGTGTTATCTGGCATTGGTTTCTTGGTCCAATCTATGTTTTAAGGCTGATATATTTCTCCATTCCTAGCTAGAATACCTGGTAATATGAAAACAAGCAAAACTCTGTAATAACATAGGTTGAACAAATCATGTTACTTTTCCGTGGATTGGTAAATGATGGATGATTCTTTTAATGTCACACATGAATCCAAAATATAAGGATGAAGTATTCCCATTTATGTTTACTATTAAAATTTGCACTTAACTTTGATGGGTAAACAGGACAGATTCTTGAGTAGAAATTTGTTCACCAACTCTACGGAATTAATTTGGTTTTCAAGATTAAGTGGATTAGACTACATTAAACTCATGTAGAAGCTTGTGAGTAGACTTCTCATCCCAAACTAGCTGCTGTATACCATAATCTAAATAATCCCTGCAGCATTGATCTGTAAAATTTATCATTTGTGAGGGACATGTCAAATATCTTAAATGAGATGTCTCAAGATTTGTATTCACCTTTCATCAAGTTTTTAGTACTTAAATAAAGAGTTCTTGTCCTGTTGCACCATGTCCCTGATGCAGCTATTTGCCATAAGGCTAAATCTAGCAGGAAGAATATAATGGGAATTCCAGTTACAGAATATTATCTGATTTGATCTTGATATGGAATCCCTTAGATGAATTTGAAAGTGCAGTGCATTATGAATTATTTTGAAAGATGATGATTTAATTTCATTTATATCGTCTAAGAATGGATAAAATAGTTGATTAATTAAATAAATAACTATATAAACAATTTCTGTTTATGTTAACCATTGCTTGCCATGTGCTAAATCTGGAAGCAACCCTTGTCATATTAAAAAAAAAACTTGCTTCCTGATGGCCCGATAATCATGGCATCTCGATTAAGGATTATGTGAATCTAGTCATTTTTTAAAAAAATTCCAAGTTCATTTGTCTTGCTTGCATAAAAGTTTGGTATAAAAGTTTGCATAGAAGACTTCTGGAGGAAAATGATTATCAACTCTTGATAATCTTTCTCTTGATTTATAGCTTTGCATGCAACTTTAGCTAATATACACTGTTTTGCAAGCCATTTCCCCCAAGATATCTTTTTAACATCACAATTTATATTATTGTGCAGACACTTACCATCTGTTGAGGAGGGCAGTTTAGTAGAAGAACATATTTTTTAAATGTAAAAAGAATTTTTTAGGAAGGAAGGAAAATTATTTTTAGTTTATGCGTTCCATAGAAAATTTGAATGTACATATGTTCACGTTAAAATATAGCTGAGCTAATTTCCCACCAATCTATGTTTTACAAACAGAATCTCCACAAACATAAATTACATTAATTGAAAAGATATCTGAGCTGATATATATATATCTGGTGGGAAGACCTGTTACTGTTTCTTAATTTAGCATTCTTTTGCCATCATCAACATTTTGTCAGCTATTTAATTTTTTTTTAAAGAAATACTCTGATGTTTCAAATTTCAGTTTGTTTGAAATAAAAATTATTGAAGCATTAGTCATTAGTATGGAAGCACCAATAATGTGTGGAACAGAGACAGCATGATATTCTCCATAGACTTTTTCACATCTTCTGAGCTGCTAAACAAAGAAACAGTAGCACTACAATATGGGAATATTCAACAGCACACATTTATAGAGATGAATTTAGATTTGAAAAAGCCAAGCACTACTAAACCTATGTAATTTCCTGCTTTTATAATGTGTGTGTGTGTATGCGTACGTGTGTGTGTGTGGCAGTTTGGCCACAAATATATTGTATAGATAAGCAACTACACAGTGCTTAAACAGAAGAGCTCCCAGCTGCAAGAAGAAAGTATTCCATTTTTTTTAATAGTAGCTGATTTTTCTGATCAGCTTCTACAGAATAGAAAATATTAGACTTGTAATGTTTGCATTTAGAGGTGTGGAGCCCAGTTTGATACAAGCTACCATTCCTAGGAACATCTATGCAATATGTATAATCTCTTTCATCCTTTCTTTTCATCATCTCTTTTCAGGTGTAATGTTCAGCAAAAAGAAAAATCAGGTTTTTTTTTAAAGGCCCTCTGTAGCACCAGATTTCTCAGAACAGGTTGTTTTGTTTTGTTTTTTTTGAAAATCACATATTTCTAAAGCCTGTGCTACAAAACCCAGCCAGTTTTCTCTGTTATGCTATTCTTTGAAAGAACTGGCCTGTTAAAATATAATTTTATTTTATGAAACAGCATTCACACAGCTACTCTGATATTCACTGTGGTGTTAGTCTGCTATAGTTTCCATTTCAAACTTCACAGCTGGTTTGTGGGTATTACAGTGGCATAAAACCTACTTCCAATGTCCTTTAAATACTCCTGTTTCCAATAGTTTGGGAAAAACTGGGATAAGTTCATCACAGCCTTATTATTTACAGAAATTACAGAAGTGCATCCTTTTCTCGTGTGCAATATTTGAAAAGTAGTTTATTCCTCCTTCCTTCTTACAGTCAAAAGCCTTTCAGACTGCTCACTTACCCTATTGCTGAGAATTAAGGGCATTGTAGTTCAACATGCTGGAGGATGCCTGTTATGTGCTCTTTACATTTGCATTGTTGCACTTGCATTGATGTATAAATGCCTTTACTTGCTTGGCTAAGGATATTTACAATATAAGTACAGGAACCATGACTGCATCTTACTCCCACCTTCCCAACTACCCCTAACTATTTCCTACCCCCACCCTCCCATTTTGCCTTAACTTACCTGCGGTCACAGGCGGTCGCATAAGCATTTCACTGCATATCGTACCATGTATGACTGTGTATGTGACCAATAAATTTGAATTTGAAATTGAATAATCATGCCAGTGGTGGAATTCAATTTTTTTTTACTACCAGTCTGTGGGTGTAGCTTGGTGGGGTGTAGCTGTGGGGCCATGTGACTGGGTGGGCAGTTTCTGTAAGCAGGGCAATAAAGATTAGGCTAGAAACAACACCAGAATGTTTCTTTCCTGTCTTCCTTACAGGATTAACCCTGTAAAGTGGGAAAAAAAACAAAAGGAGATTTCTTCTAAAAACCGGTTCTCCGAACTGCTTAGAAAATGTACTACCGGTTCTAGTGAACCTGCTAGAACTGGCTGAATTTCACCTCTGAAGCATGCTCACATTTGCTTAAGCTTTCTGGTTATAATGTTTCAGATGGTTTAGGCCAGGGATGTCAAACTTGATTTCATTGAGGGCTACCTCAAGCTGTGTTTGATCTTGGGGGTGGGATGCATGGCCAGGGGTGCATGGCCAGCTCAATGTCATTCATATTTGGGGTGCCTGTGGTGGCCTGTGTGCTCTGCCAGAGAAAACAGGCTCCCAAGCTCCATTTACAGCTGTGATGGCCTCCTGAAACACTCCACCATTGAAAACAGAGGTCAGGAGGACTGCTTGCTCCATTTTTGCTGGCAGAGGCACTGTGGGCCGGTCCTTTGCTGTTTCCAGGGCAGCCTCATGGACCAGGTCTAAGCACTCCGTGGGCCGGATCCAGCCCGCAGGCCTTGAGTTTGACACCCCTGGTTTAGGCAGATGTTTTCTTCCAAAAAAGGGGAATATACAACTGAGGTTGAACTGCGGAGTCTTTGGTGCTCTCTTAGTTTGGTTGCTTCCTTGAAGACATTTCATTACCCAACTAAGTAACATCATTAGTATGAGGTAACATCGACTAGGTAACATTTTCAATAAGCCCACTCACTTGCACTGATAACTGATTTTATTTACTAAATTTCTATACTGGCCAGTCACACTTGTGGGCCTCTATTACCTAGTTGGAAATAAGCAAACAACCAAACTCAGAGAGCACAATTGATATAATAAATATTTTCTTCTTATAAGTCGAAGGAGTAGAGTAACCTGATGACACCAGAAGACTGTCTGAATAAAACTGAAAGCTCTGGGATGGGTTGGGGAATAAAAAATGCACATTAGCCTTCATTATGGCATCCAAAATAATGTGTTGGATTTAAAAGGAAAACATATCTTTTACATCTTTATTTATTTCTTTACTTATGTAGAGTAATTTTATTTAAGATTACAATTTACAACAATGATAATTAATACAAACTAAAAAAAGAAAAGAAAAAATAGTAAGTGAAGAAAAGAAAAAAGAGAAAGAAAAATGGGAAAGAATGAAAAAATAGGAATATAATAAAAAGAAAATAAATATAAAAAGAAGTGACTTTGCCTTTATCACCCAAGCGTACACAATCTTAAGAACTTATCACTTTCTCTTACAATATAGTATAGCGCTAACCCCCAAAAGGGTCGCTGGTCTGGGTTCTCCTGGCCCTCTTTGTCTGGTGGCCAGTCTACACTGGTCCCTCTCTGATGACCTCTACTTGCCAGGATCATGCGATGGGGTGGTAGTCAGCCTCCTCTCAGCAGGCAGGTCATATGGTGGGAAGAGAGTCTTTTCAACAGCAACGGGTCATGCAATGGGGTGGTATTCAGATGACTGGTTTAACCTTCTCCCTCCTCTCTCTTTGCTCTCTTTTGGACTGCCTGTTAAGCTCTCTTTCCACAGCATCTGCTCCTTTGTCAACTCCTCTGCTTGTGTCCTTTCACTCAAACTCTTCTCTTGCTCAGGTCTGCTGCACAGAAGCCTCTCCTATCCTACTCCCTTATTTCTTTCAGGCTTGCCCCACTGGAACCTCTCCTGTCCCCTTATTTCCCCTTGGCTTGCCCCACAGAGGCCTCTTCTAATCTACCCCCTTATTCCCCTCAGGGTTGGCCCACAGAAACCTCTCCTATCCTGTCCTATCCCCTTATTTCCCTCAGACTTGGCCCACAGAGGCCTCTGCTACCCTATCTCATTCCCCTCAGGCTTGGCCTACAGAAACCTCTGCTAATCTATCCCCTTATTCCCCTCAGGCTTGGTCCACAGAAAACTCTCCTATCCTGTCCTACCCCCTTATTTCCCCAAGACTAGCTCCCCAGAAACCCCTACCAATCCATCCCCCTATCTCCCTCAGATTTACCCCACAGATTCCCTTCCATCCTCCACCTTCTCCCCTTCTTTCTCTCTCCTTCTGTCCTTGCTACAATAGCAAACAAACTCTTCTTACATATCCCCTCTCTTATCTATGAACAAATCATTAAACCTCATCATTTCAGTCTTGTTGTTAGCAGAAGTCTATTAAGGGTTACCAGAAATAATAACATATCTATTTTAGACTTGAACAAATAAGTGATTTCCTTCCTAACAGTCTTGACCTTTAAACCCTTTAAATAATGTTCTAAAACTTTGTTTCTTTTCATTTTTTCTTTGTCCCTTCTCACAAAACACCTGTGGCCTGTCATTTTTAAATCCACTGTCAAATCAGTCTCAGTCATGACAGGTAATACTGGTTTCTGTTCCACAGTATCTTTTAAATATAGTCTATCTATGGAGGCAGATATTCTTAAAATTAGTCCGTTGTTAGTCCAAAATATCCTTCAATATGTTCAGTGTTAAAATATTTTGCTTCATTCTGTATTAGTAAATTGAGCTTGAGTCTTCTTTTCCTTTAAATTATAATCTTTAGATTCCTCTAGTTTTTACTGGCGTCCGATTTTTAAAGTCTTAACTTTAAAAAAAAGGAATTCAAGACAAAAGCATTTTCCTGAGAGAAGGATTCTCTATAATTAATTCCAAAATATTATTTCAAATTTATCTGGACCCTTAGTCCATGTGTAACCTTCTAAAATGAAAGTTTTAATTACTCTTTTGCTGTTTATTCCAGAGGAAAAAAAGTCCTTGTACTTAAAACTTCTTTTGCTAATGATTGAAGGATATTGACCTGGTTGTGGAAAAAACCTTGTCAATCAAAATGTTCCTAAAATGTGAAAAACAAAAGTGCTTAGAAAAGAAAGTATGAAACTGAGTGTCCTTCAAATGAATTGATCACTGTTTGAGCAAGATGGCTATTCCCTGTTCTCCCAGGGCTCTAAACCCACTGGGGACCATTTTCTCACGGTGTCCTTGGGAGGAGTAGCTGTCTGGAGCAGTTACGGATGATCTCCAATTCCTTCCTCATGTATAGAGGGATTTATGAAAAGCCAACCTATTCAGTAGCTTTTTATTCTGCCATGGTTGTCAGCTTCTCTTTTCACAGAGTCATCTTCAGTTCACACCTTTCCTTCCCCAGAAGTCCCACTTTTTTGCTTATTCCAAGGGATAGCAACATGCTTGAAATAGTACTAGAATAATTTTACTACTATCAGTTGGGCAACAACAGTGGTCTCCCATTTAGTATTAAGGCAACATGTATATTTTCTTCAGCATCTTGTGTGCTTCCAAAACAAAATGGATCCACAACACTGGACAATGCAAGAAGTTCCTTGCATTGTCCAGTGTTGTGGATCCAAACCTTCCTTCACCAATGAAGAACCATTGTTTTCAACAGAGAAGATTAATGTCACATTGAGGATACTCCATGACTAAAGAGGAAATTAAATGGTGACTCCAAATTGCCATGGATTCATCAAAATGCTTGAAAAGAGTAGTTTGGGAAATAAATCTTGATAATGCTTGATGGCTATTTAGTTCAAATAGCTATTCAAAGATATTGATACCACCTCTCATTGGTCCAGTAAGTTCTGTCCCCATTCAATTCACACACATACCCACCCACCCATACATACACAGAAAAGAGAGAGAGAGAGAGAGCTCATAAAAGTTCATACATGCTATTTCTCCTATTTATTATCTGAAATTATACCACTGTTCTCTTCAGAGGCTGCATTTTGCAATAAGCGTGGTTATCAAACTAATTTCTTGCCTTTTTATTGTTCATTAAACCTAAGTATTTTGCAACTTCCCATTTCCTTATAAAATCGATATAATAAATCTAAAACTTATTCTAACATTAAATCCCCAAGCTTCTCATTAGAAATGCCACTGCTAAACATATATAATCCCGTTTGAGACAGGACTTTAATTTGATGCATCTTGTAATTTGCTGTTCTCAACATGAATGCTGAAACACAGAATAGACTAGGAACTTATTTCACACGTTCACTGAGTCCATGAACCATATGCTATTTTACTTGTATATAACTAAACATACTTTAGTCAGTAGCTGGGTAGACTGATGAGACAATCTGAGCTGAGAGCAACTGGCTGAAGAGCATTGCTTCCTGGGGGAAAAACATTTTGAAAGAAAATTCATTCTTGGCACAACAAATACTTTGTTTTAATCTCCTTGCTCTCTAAAGAATAATTTTCTTCCTTCAAAACAAAAACCAAACACCTCATTTTGTCCCTAGAAACCACATTTTTTTCCATCAACATGTGGGCTCATATTATTTTTCCAAAAAAATGTACTAGGCTATGTCATAATATAATTTAATTTGTTCCCCAAGAGTAGAAATTGTCACAGAATGGCATTTAGTGCATAATTGAGGGAAACACAAGGCCCCAATTCATATTCTTGTGGGTGGAGGGCAGGTTCTTTAGAGGGTTGAAGCAAGAACCATAAGGCATATTCTATTCCATGCAACGTCTACTAATGGGAGAAGAGAATGGTTTCCAAATTGATTGATAGATGAAAACACTTTGCTTTCCAACTTTTTGATAGAATTTTCATGCTATACCATCTGCTGCCTTACTTAGACAATAACTTTACCTAGAGCAGGTACAATCTTAAGAGGATAGCTTTGGCAATTCTGGAGTCACTTTTACTTACTCATGTGATCTTGTAATTAGTAATAGCAAGGAGCTGTATGTCTATACCTCTTTCAGCAACAAATGGATCTCTTCATTTTGCATGTCACTGCTGTACTCACTCGGTATTCCTCCAACAGGAATTTTTTTTAAAAAAACCCTGTCACTATTGGATAGTTACTTCCTCCTTTTAGTTTAGGGGAAACTTTTGTCTAGTCCAGTGTTTCTTGTTCTTGGCAATCTCTGTTTTCTGGCTTCAACTCCTAGACAATTGGGAATTCTGGGCCTTGAAAACCATACATGAAGAAATTGCCATGCTTAAGGATAGAATAGGAAACAGTTGCATTTTTGCTATTGAGTCCACATTACTTTATTGCAGTGGTGGAATTCAATTTTTTTTTACTACCGGTTCTGTGGTGTGGCTTGGTGGCATGGCTGAGTGGTCAGTTTCTGTAATCAGGGCAATAAAGATTAGGCTAGAAACATCAGAATGTTTTTTTTCTGCCTTCCTTACAGGATTAACCCTGTAAAGTGGAAAAAAGCAAAAGGAGATTTCTTCTAACATCTGAACTGCTTAGAAAATTTACTACCGATTCTAGCGAACCTGCTAGAACCTGTTGAATTTCACCTCTGCTTTATGGTTCTTTCATTCCTGTCCCCATTTGTTCCTGTTCAGCCACACACACTTCAATTCCGATTGAATTCAATTATTATTATCAACCTTCTTTTATTTCTATACAAGAATGTAGGTTAAAAGCATCCTTCATGTTTTTTTCTCCCATATTTTCTTCTGTTGCCAAACAGTCATTCTTCATAATGGACCACATATGTTTCTATGCATCTTAAAATTTCTCACTCAATTTTCATATCTTTAGAAAACATTCTGTCTAGATAGAAAAATGCATCTACTGACATACATACATATTCAGGTTCACCACCAACTGCATGGCATCATCTGCATGTTTGATGAATGTTGTACAGTATTAAAAAATTAAAATCAATGAATCAATGCATCCCTAAACTGACATAATAGCATCTAGAACAATCAGGATGATACTAATCCATATTTTCTAACAAATCTTTTAGCCCTTTATTTCATGATAAATGTGCACCATCATTTACATGTGAGTTTTTGAACTCCACTACACTACAACAGATATTAGACCAAGTCTAACCTTTCACCTTTCTTGTAGTTTCACAAACACTTCTCTTCTTCCTTTGCTTTCCTTTCTTTAATCTTCCTTATATACACTTTCTACATTCTACATCACAATCTTTCATATTTCAGATAGGCCCACAAATACACTGCCCTTCATAGTTATAATCAATCAATGTTTTCATATAATGCTTTTTAGTATAAGAAAAGCAAAGAATAAAGTAGGTTACCAACTTAATTGTGCCAAATCCCATATTACATTCCCTGTAAAAGGTGAGAGTATGAAGGCAGCCCATATGGGCATGTTTTACCTAGTATGCCACAATCTCATGCCAGTTTTAACTCAATCTTTCTCATGATATTCTATATAAATTAGGATCTCTAATGTATAATTGCTCATATCCCAATAATTGATAGGTAGATCTAATGTAATAGACATATTCAATTCAATTCCTGGTCCAGACCCTTCCCTTTAAAATGTGGTTCCAAATCTAATATTCCTGCTTTTGAAGTGCTATAACTTTTGCTTTGTAATTTCAAAACTGCATGTAGAACAAAAACATTGCCACCTTCCATTATGATATTGGTTTTATTTACAAATTATTTACAGTATATTCTACTTTTCTATTAAAATAATAACAAAAGCAGTAAAATACTATATAATGTTTTTATTATATTACACTTTATTAGAAGGCGGCAACAATGGGGGTTGGAATATAAGCCACGAATGTGTTGGATTTGCTACCTAGAACAGTTTGCAATTTAGTGGAGGTCTTTTCTTTCATGATTCATACTTTCAGTATCTCTCATTCTCTGTTCCAACATCTCTTGCCTATTACTAAGTCTCAGATTTCTGTCTCCCTCTTTAGCTATTAATCTTAGGCCTCCAGAAATCATTTTCTTTAATGTTTTCTTCTTTCAGTTTTTAACTTTTCACATTTTTACTTGATGATTGATCAAATATAGATGGAGGCTCTTCTTCTGTTGAAGAGCAAATTAAGATAGAACAGAGAGAAATTTAGCATTTCCAGATGGCTAATGGTCAACCTGTTGCTGCTAAAGTATCTTAAAGATTAATACATTTGTTATAATTTATTTATTTGATTTCTATACGGCCTCCCTCCCAAAGGACTCGAGGTGGTATACAGCCTTTTAAAAATACAGATATATAACAATTTAAAAACAAAATTAAAATTTAAATAAGTGCGGTGGCTGATCCATTAAATTAAAACCAATTAAAATGAAAGAGTTAAAAAAAATTAAAACGTTAAAAATTTAAAATTTAAAAACTGATTTAAAACCCCCATTGAAAGTACTAGGCCAGACCGGCCAGTTGAAACAAGTAAGTTTTTTTGTCTATACATTCTTTTCCTTTGCTCTCCTGTAATTTGTTAGCTTAATTAATAAACATATATTTTGCTCTTCATCTTAAAAGCAGCCCATTATAAATGGCAGTAAGGTTCATAGGTTAGCAACAGTTAAATGTGATCTGCTTATCCCTCCGTTACAAGATAAAGTCTCCCAGAAGTCAAAGCAACTTTTGGGGAATGCATGGAAGTATACTTTTCTTGACAATCAAATCAAATCAAATCAAATCAAATCAAATCAAATCAAATCAAATCAAATCAAATCAAATCAAATCAAATC
>JAEANM010018114.1:0-12746 GCA_017656035.1 Myanophis thanlyinensis | reverse complement strand
AAGAACATCTCTCCGTCCTTATCGCCACTAAATACTTCCTAACATGGGCTTGTAATAGTGTTCGGTCAGACTCAGAACGGCTAGTCCTCCAACGTCTCTCTAGGCCTCTTTTTTGGCGCTTCATTTCCCTGAGCTCCTCGGAAAACCAGGGAGCCAATTTTTATCTTTATAAGATAAAAAGCAAAAACAAAAAAACAAAAAAACAAAACCCACCAGCATTGGTTGGCTGCTCCTGCTGGCACAGTCAATTCACATCATCAGCAAAGGGTTAAAATTTAATGAAGAGAAAATTGGCTTGCTTTAAAGAAGCCAAAATTGATTGGCTTCATGACCCAAAGGAAAACACAATAAGCCTTTGCCAGTCTCCAAGTCCTGTAATCATCTCAGTCTTCAGAACCAATGAATAATAGCCCTCCATTTGTGTTTTGAAATGTGTGATTCATGTTATTGAAGCTGTATTCATTTTCACTGGGCGTCCCTCAATCAAGGACAGAAAGCAATGCAGCAGCCTTTGTCTGCAAATGAATTCTGTCCAGCAGGCTGATGAGAATTTCAGTCTGATTTATAGCTGTCATCAAAACTGATAAAGGTCATCACTGAATCTCATTTTTTACTGCTTCCAATTTCTCCAGCAACTATTTTGGAGCTTCAGATGCCCACCTCTTTAAGTAACAGTTATTTATTCCAGTTTGTATGGAGTACATCACAAAAGCTCTCAACTGGACTGTTTTTCCTCACTTTCAATTCCAGGGATGGGGGTGGGAAATATCCAATAATATCCAACATTAGCGGGCATTTTTAGCATGGGAGTGTACTTCTTTGCATATCTCACAGAGAAGCATTTCCTTATGATGACAGGTCCTTGTATGTGGAATGTTCACGTTCAAATTTTATTTGTCACATACACAATCATACATAGTACAATATGCAGTGAAATGCTTATGAAACCACCCCTAATCCTAAAATTAAGAATTAAAATTTAGAAGAGCAAGGGGAATAGAATGTCTGTTGTTTGACCGCAGTGTCCATCTGGCACTGTTACCCCCAACTACTACTCTCGGCAGTCCTTGCTGTTTCTTGGGGCTGTTTCTCGAGGCCGTTTCTCAAGGCCACCACCTCACTTTGGCTCACTGCAGACCTCCTCGGCTGCTCCCAGCAGACGGATCTCCTTGGCCGCTCCTGGCGCTGTTGTCTCCAGCTAACCTTGGTGGTTACCCAAGGCCACTTCTGGCACTGCTGCCTCCAGTGTACCTTGGTGGTCATCCGAGGCCATCTCCCTGTTCGCTTTGGTGTCTTTGGTGCCATCGCCTTGGCACTGCCGCTGTCGCCTTGGGACGTCTTCGTGATCCCTCATAGCCTCTGCCTCGGTGGTCCCTCGAGACCCCTCTTGGAGCCTTTGCCTCCACACCTCAGCGGTCTCCACCTCGGCATCGCTGTCCTGCCCTGCCCTGCCCTGCCCTGGCGGAGCCCAGTGGTCTCTTGAGTTCGTCATCTCAATGCCATCTTCTTGGGCCTTCCCTGTTCTTCTCCTAGATCCTGAGAGCCTGTCTTTCATTGCTTAAGGTTGCTTAAGATTGCTGAAAGTTGTTTAAAGCTTAAAATATCACTCCAAGGAGAAGGATTTGTGGAGACTACTATGTAGGATTGCTGGCAGAAGGGTGAAAACATGCAAATATGGAAACTCTGCAGAGTATTCCCATGCTCTGCTCCTCAAAGAATGATTTCCATTTATTGATGTCTCCCTTTGTCTGCGGCAACCTTTATGGTGGTGGGAGGTGAATTATGAGCATGAGAAAGGCTCCTCACAAAATGGACTGTGAGAAAGATCCATGGCTATCAAGAATTCATTCACATTTTCTTCATGTTGCCTACTTCCTCCATGCAAATGTTAACTCTGTCCATTCCTTGCAAATATTATTCATCTGAAGAAGATGAGAAGGCTTTGAACAGCATGATAAGAAGCAGGTTTTCTTTTGCATTTCAGCATTCCAAGCTGAAATGTGACAGAAATGCAACGCACCTAAGACCAAGTCAAACGTATTTTTCTGGGTGGAAGTGGTGACCAAATAGGCTTGTTGTACATTATCAATTTTGACTGGAGTCCATTGGTAGACTGAGATTCAAAGAGGATACGATTCTGGGTTTGCAGCTGGAGGGCAAACTAGTTTGATTCAAAGTGCTTTGAGATCTGATGAGAAAAAGATTCTTCTCTAGATTCTAATGGGGAAGTGTCATTTCCTAGCTGATTCATATTTCAAGGAATGGAAAATCAAAGAGATGGGTGGAAGATCCTTTAGAAGACATCATCTAGTTTCAGCTGGATATCTTCAAGGGTTTTGGTTGAAATATTTTCCCTGCACCTCTTTTTGGCTGACCAAAAAATATCAACAATTTTCCAATTGGGCAATGGTCTAACATGCTAAATTAATACAAATGGCAGTTTCAAAATACAATTTAAAAGCAAGGTTTTACTTTTCCACATGCATTACTAAAATGCCAGGTTTGGCATATTGGAGAATGACTAATGACTGCCACTATTGTGCTGCCTCTGATCATTAGATTACCTATGGTGATAAGAGGGCTGGCATTGCCAATTGGCCAGATTGATATCACATCCTGGAAAAGAACCCCTCATCAGCAGGGAAATTCAATTGTGACAGGTTTCTGGCTTGTTGATTATCAACATTAGTTAGATAGCAGAAGCAGATGATATCAGCAGAGCGGAAGGGCTAAATGTCTATTATTGACTGAGGAGAAGGTAACTCAGAGTTGAAACGAAGGGTCCTTGGTGTTCTCTGAGCTTGGTGGTTTTTTTGCAGAAATTTCATTACCAAATAGGTAACATCATCAATGCTAGTGGAAAGTGGGGTTTACCCTCATTATATTCCAGTAGCTTGCCTGTTAGTGGTTCTTTGATGGCTCTTTGTTTAGCCTATTTACTGTTATTATTTGGCAGTTCCTTGATTGAGGTATTTATTTCTTGATTGTTGGTCTGATGTTAATCTTAGTGTTAATCTACAACTGGGTATTGATTTCTGGTGGGTAGATGCTTTGATCTTTTTGTTCCCTTTTTGGTTTGTTGATTGTCTCATTTGCATCGTATGTTAATGTTGCTTATATCTATGTGTTTATTGATGGTCAATTTATCAAAATGCCAGGCTTCCAAAAATTCTCTAGCATTTTTGGACTTGGTTTGTTCTAGGATGGTCATCCTAGAGTAAATTTGACCCAAAACTGCATTCTAGACTAGTCAACCTCAAGTCCATATTTAGAATGGAAAGAGCTGAATTAAACTTAATTTAACCAGGAATTTCAGCAATGCAAGCATGGGAGTGCAATGTTCCATTAGCAGAAGAGAGAGCAAATTTGTGGTGAGCTGTGTTAAACGAAGCTGAAACATAAATGATGTCCAATAGAATGTTAGCCACAATGGAAGACATCTGACAGGCAAAGCACTTAACGAGGTGATAAATATTATTGGTCAGGTACCCATAACATCATCAAATAAGTCACTACGTGATCCAACCCCTTTTATCTTTCTCTCTATGGAATTGGAAAGCTGGAAGGCCAGCGTCGAGACCTAAGCTCCACATGATAGGGTGAGCTCCCATCCTCACAACCTAGCAGCTTAAAAGTATGCAAATGCAAGTAGATAAATATGTACCACTTCAGTGGGAAGGTAACAGGGCTCAATGACATCATGCTGGTCACATGATTGAAGAAATATCTTTGGACAGCGCTGGCTCAATGGTCTTGAAAAGGAGATGAGCATCGCCCCATGCAGTCAGCAACAACTAGTGGAGTAAAATCCTTAGGGACTCTCCTTTTTAGCTGTGTGGAACTGAAGTTGGTTTCTGACCATCTCAGAAGCAGCAAAAAGATAACAAATCTAGAAAAAAATGCTTTGAAAGGCTAGGAAATGCTTTGACATTATCTAACTCGATTTACTGCCTCAAAACAGGTTCAGACCTTGACCTACAAATCTGCTTCAGGGGAGTGATGGATTGAAACTTGATAAACTGACTGCACTCCGTTGACATTTTCCCCAAATCTTGCATCCTGCATGACTACATATTCTGCAATTTTCTTCTATTGTCCAGTGGAACGAACTATTTAGAGCAGGGGTCTCCAACCTTGGCAACTTTAAGACTTGTGGACTTAAAGTTAAACTTAAACTTAAAACTCTCAAAATTCTCCAGTTGGCCATACTCATTTATGGTGTAGAGGATACCTGATTGCCTATTCTTATTTAGGCCTATGAAAACGTCTGAAGCTAATTAAATAATAATTAATGTGAAACATAAGTGTATAAGTTGTAACTTGCAGGGTGTGATTCTGGCCTTTTCAGTCCAGCAATTTGTTCTCACAAGTCTTCTGACAGATGGTCTTCAAAGGTCATCTGACTGCCATCAATAGCATTGATCCACATGAGTTCCATGAATTGATCCAACCCATTTTTTTTAATGCTGGCCTCAATGGGCAGAACCACATCTTGTGGTAGGATTCATAAAGATACAGGATGGTACAACTTAAGACCTGAGTATAGGTGAGAGCCATAGATTTCAATTCTCCCATTTAGAGCAATTCTATCCAGAGCGTGATTATATTTATTTGGGATTAGGGTATCATTACAATAAAACAATAAACATTTCCCCTCGTCCAGTCTCTAGGGGGTGATGCTAATCTGTGGTTTGTAGCTGAGGGAGCTAATGTTGTCTGAAGACATTTTCTGTGGTTATGTGGCCAACATGGCTATACACTAAAGGCACATAAAATGCAGTTAACTTTCCACCAAAGTGGTACCTATTAATCTACTCGCATTTGCATGCTTTTGAACTGCTAGTTGGAAAGGTGCAGACATAGGAATGGCAGCTCACCCTGTTGCATGCCGCTTGGGTCTTGAACCAGCTCTCCAGCTCACAACCTCAGCATTTTTAACCGCTGATCCATCATGCACACATCATTACAATAACCTTGTGGAACTGAAGAAGGGATAAGTAATAACAGGTGATCCTGTAGATTTAATCTATAGGTGAACATGTAGCCCTTTCAATATTGCTGTGCTATAACTCCCAGTAGCCCTACATTATAGCATAATTCATAATGATGGATGAGTTAGTAATTCAGTTCCATGCCTTCCCTCAATTATTCCATTGAAGAGATTTGCTATTGTCATTACGTGCCAGCAATGATAAAATATTATTCTTGTTTTTAATCAGGGTAGCCTAGTTAGGAAGGAGATACATTGCAATTCATACGTATAGCACTAACACTCTTTTTAATTACGCTAAAACGATTTATTCTGTCAATTGGACTGTACATTTTAGAGACAGTATAAAAAAATGGTTGAGTCCAGAGAGCAGAATGCAGAAACGCACACCAGTTTTTAATTTTTCTAAATTAGTATTAGGCAGCATGTTTGGACAAGGTGCAGTTTGTTATAATTAAGCTTTTCCTTCTTAGAGGCACCTGGAATTTTTGAGTCTAATTTCTCTCAGGACATTATGTTCCAAGTCCTTTGCCTTTGTCCTAATCTTCCCTGCTCAATTTCTTTCCTTTTCCTTTTCTTTAAGTGAAATAGAGGAAGGAAATGGAGCTTTAAATACTCAGTTTGCTGTAATTTACCTAAACAATGAACATCTCATCACATTGGTACATTAAGCAAGCTGAACATGTTTATTATGCAAGAAGTAGCTTTAATCACTCTTTATTTTAACCGAGTGCAAGCACAGGTCTTTAATGTAGCAGTATTTGTGTATCATTCAATGCAAACACACATTTACACAAACAATAATGTCTTCTCTTGCTTTCTTAGACAAACATCCTGGTTGACTTTTCATGTAGATAATAAACTCGTACTGGAAGCACCATGAAGCTGTAGCATTAAAAACAACACCTGCATATCAACAGTAATAAATACAATTTATAAAGATGTAGGGATTTTCTTATAATGCAGTTGAATGTAATAGTTGATAACCAAATTTTGTGAACAGAATACTGTATGAGATTTTAGAGGCATTTTAAATTTCTACCAGCCGATTCATAGTATCTTTTCATTCTAGCATCTTTTTTCTTATTTTTAAGAGAAAAAAAAATCTGTTTTTTACACTGCAGTGTCTAATAAACAATAAACTACTTCATCTCTTCCATATGAGATTACAGATCCCATAAACTCCAATCATTAGCTGTGATATCAGAGGTTATGGCAGTTGTAGTCCCAAGATATCCATGAAAAGAAATGCATTTAGATCTGAGGAAAAAAAATTAGGTTTCTGTAGGCAGTACTGAATACTTATAAAGATTTAACCATCAGCTAAAAGCTAAAATCTTTTTTTAAAAAAACCAAACATAGTTTAACATTTGCATTTTAGGTATTGTTTATCATTACTCTGCTTACTCAATAACAAATTCAAGACTATGCGCTGCTGAGTTATCTTCTGACCTTATTCTAGAGGTGGGATTCAACCAGTTTGCACCTATTCGTTAGAACCGGTTGTTAACTTTCTAAGCAGTTCAAAGAACTGCTGGTTCAGTTGATCATTAGGGCAGAAAACTGGTTATTAAATTACAGTGGTACCTCTACTTACGAAATTAATTCGTTCTGGAAGCCATTTTGTAACTTGAAAATTTTGTAAGTAGAGACGCATTGTACCTGATGCCCGGCGCCGTCTCCAAGCCCGAGAACAAGTACCTGCCCGAGTTGATGGCCTTTTGTATCTTGGAACATAATTTGTAAATAGAGACTATTTTTTTTCTCGAAAAAATTTTTGTAAGTTGAAATTTTTGTAACTAGAGGTCTTTGTAAGTAGAGGTACCACTGTATTTGAATCCCACCACTCCATTACTCCCGTAACTCTGTATTGTTACTATTCAGCTAGATTAGGGATGTCAAAATCATGGGGTCACATTATCGTCACATGACGAATCACGACTTTTTTCCCCTTTCTAAACCAGGGCTGGCCATGGCCAGTGCATGATACATCCAGCCCACAGGCCATGAATTTGACACCCCTGACTCCCATCATCCCTGGCCAGCCTAACCTGTGCATCTCTTTCTTTACGTATCATCCATCTTTCTACAGAGAACTTTCTTTTGACTCCCAAGCTCAATACTCATAACAATCTTTAAGATGTGGAATAAACTGCACCTAAGAAGCAACTACTGATTTATCTTTCATGTTGTGAAGCTGTATCTCTCTTCAGGGCCTCCTTTGCTGACCGATCACATCAATGTTTGGCAGTCATTCCTTGCTATCTTGCTTGACCTTTATAGTGAATATCGTTCAGTTATGATCCTTCAGAGAGACCAAGACCTAGCCAGTATCTTCAGATTGGACTCAAATGAATTTTGAAGAACAGAGACATAAAATGGCTGTGTTCAATCATCTTGACAGTTTTTCCTGCTCATCACTGAGATATCTCTTTGGTCTCTCTTCCTACCATGAGAGCTATTTGTTGGAGGATTTCTGCTGTAAGTATTTCATCTGATCCAGATCTGCTAATAGTTTCACCATTCAAAAAAATGTTTAAGGACAGAGTTTGCCAACTTTGGACACTTTAAAATATGTGAACTTCAATTCCTAGACTTCCCCAACCAGCATGAAATCCATGCAGACATACTGAAAAAACCTCCATTATGTTTCAACTTCTGTTCCTATTTATCAATTCAATCTCTTTGCTGATTAATTTATTATTAATTAAAAATCAATTTGTCAAGTCTAGAAGGACAATTTGTCAAGTCTAGAAGGACAATAGAAGGACTGGGGTTTTTCTGCTGAAGAATATTGGCCATGGTTTAAATATTTATTCGGTGCCTTTTAGCTTTGACACATCTTTTCTTTCTTTTGCAAGGTCGCCGAGTTGGCGAAGTGGGGGTTGGTGAAGACAACTCGGAATTGTTATCTTGTTTGCATTCTTTAGAATTAGTTCTCATGGGAAAGTTTCCCTGGGCAGTTGACACCTGTGGTGGGACGTCTCAGGGGGAACGTTGTAACTCTTTTTGAAAGGGTTGGTGAGAAATTAACATGTGATAATTAGTGGGGTGGAACTTTCAGTTTTACTTGGGTGGAGAAAGCCCGGGAATTTTAGATTCGGGATTTCTCCAGAACAATGTCTTCAATAAAATCTTATTCTCTGGACTTTGTCTCTTTGGAATTCTGATTGCGTTGCTAATATTGTGTGGAATCCTGACTCAATTTTTCTATCCACTTCTTTCTTTCCCCTTCAAATTCCTTGTTTCTGAAGCCAAGGTAGACTTGGAAGTGTAATGCCATCTATTAGCAAAGTCATCCACCCCAATTTCAAATACAGGTAATCCTCGACTTAAGACCACAACTGAGCACAAGTTTTCTGTTGCTAAGTGAGTGAGAGTTTTTCCTCATTTTACAACCTTTCTTGCCACAGTTGTTGAGTGAATCATTGCAACTGTTAAGTTAGTAACACAATTGTTAAGTGAATCTGGCTTCCCCATTGACTTTGCTTGTCAGAAGTTCACAAATGGGGATCACATGACCCCTGGGACTATGCAACAGTCATAAGTATGAATCAGATGTCAAGAATCTGAATTTTGATTACATGATCATGGTGATGTTGCAATGGTCATAAATATGAAAAACAGTCGTAAGTCACTTTTTTCAGTGCTATTGTAACTTTGAACAGTTACTAAACAAAATGTTGTAAGTTGTGGACTGCCTGTATATATGGGATTTCAGCCAAGATGTGCTTTATCAGCTAATGTTAAAACTACTATTGAATCAAGATGGCATCACAGACAGAAGATAAGCCATTAAAATCTAGTCTGCTTAATCAACATTTCATTTTATACTATCTCATTCTTACTTATTAGTCTTTGGTGTCATCTACCATGGAATGACTGCTCTTTAGAAGGCCAGATCCTGAAGATGAAACTCAAAATATTTGGCCACCTAATGAGAAGGAAGGACTCATTGGAGAAGAGCCTAATGCTGGGAACGATGGAGGGCCAAAGAAGAAGGGGATGGCAGAGAAGGACAAGGCTGGATGGAGTCACTGAAGTGGTTGGCGTGAGTTTAAATGGACTCTGGGGGATGGTAGAGGACAGGAAGGCCTGGAGGAACATTGTCCGTGGGGTCACGATAGGTTGGACATGACTTTATGACTAACAATAACCATGGAATGTGAGCTCTCTATGGAGAACTGTTTTATTATTCTATTCTGAATGTTAATATGAATAATCGACATCACTTTTGAGTCAGTTTGGATTCCTGGTGACTGTTTGGATTGCTCCCTGTAGTTTTCTTGGCAAAACTTTTCAGAAGTGGTTTGCCACTGCCTGATTCCCAGAGCTGAGAGACAGTGGCTGGCCCAAGGTCATCAAGCTGGTTTTGAGTCCTTAAACTACTATGCCATACTGGGTCTCCTATCATATCACCCTTATAAAGCTATTAATCTTGGCCATGAAACCCTGACTAATGCAAATTAATTTGGTTTTAGCTTGCATTTCACAGTAAAATGATTTTTCCCATTTCCACTCTTGCATATTTGTAAATCTGCATAATATGCAAGCCACATGGAATATGATTTAGAAATAAAGGCTATGAAATTCATTATAAATATATTGTATGAATAATACATACTAACCTATATGGCAGTCTCCATTTTAAAATGAGGCAACTATGTATTAATGGAATCAGAGGATAATGGTTGAAATTATTCTACACTGTGATTTTATAGTTGGGTTTTTTTATATGGAGAAAATAAAAATTTAGCAGACAGATTACTTTTTATTGTTCATTGAAAATGCATTATCCACGAGGGGGCTCCTTGATTGAAGCTGAAAACGACATCTGAGGGATATAAAGAACTATCTTGAAATCAGTCTTTGTGTTGATGTAGCTATGAGGCCATCATGCTGCACTCACTGCAAACTCAGAAATGGCTGGTGATTTTTCATTCCAGATGGGGCAAAACACCAGCCATTTCTGAGTTTGCAGTGAATGCAGTGTCAGAGGTGAAATTCAGCAGCTTCTAGCAGGTTCACTAGAACTGGTAGTAAATTTTCTAAGCAGTTCGGAGAACCAGTTATTAGAAGAAATCTCCTTTTGTTTTTTTCCTCTTTACAGGGTTAATCCTGTAAGGAAGGCAGAAAAAAAACATTCTGGTGTTGTTTCTAGCCTAATCTTTATTGCCCTTCTTACAGAAATTGCCCACACAATCACATGATCCCCCCACCAAGCCACGCCCACAGAAGTAAAAAAACTTGAATTCCACCACTGTGCAGCGTGATGGCCTCATAGCTACATCAACACAAAGACTATTAAAGTAAAGGTAAAGGTTCCCCTCGCACATACATGCAAATTGTTCCCGACTTTAGGGGATAGTGCTCATCTCCATTTCTAAGCCACCTGATTCCAAGGAATCTGATGGAGATTCCATGGTCACGTGGCTGGCATGACTAAATGCCAAAGGGCCATAGAGTATGGTTACCTTCCCACCAAGGTGGTCCCTATTTTTCTACTTGCAATTTTTACATGATTTTGAACTGCTAGGTTGGCAGAAGATGGGGCAAGTAACGGGAGCTCACTCCATTATGCGGAGCTAGGGATTCAAATCACCAAACTGCTGGCCTTTCTGATCGACCAGCTCAGTGTCTTAGCCACTGAGCCACTGCGACCCACACAAAGACTATTAAATTATCACTAAAAGAACTGTTGTAAATCTAGGACTATGTGCAACAGGAGCTCACCCAGCACACTGCATTCGGGTTTCGAACCTGGGCTGTCAGCTTTCCAACTGAAAAGCTCAGTGTCTTAGACTTGGATAGTGAAGAGCTTGTACAATGCCTTTCCTCCTCCTCCCTCTCCTAAAATGAGAGTTGAATAAAACTGCAATAAGGTAGCAGTAACGAGAGCAAAAGCTTAGGATTTGGTCTCGTGATTAAGGCACCAGGCTACCAGCTGTGAGACTTGAGCTACAGTCCCATTTCAGACATGAAAACCAGCTGGGTAACTCTGGGCGAATCGCCAGGACCAGGAGGTGGTGAGTTCTAGCCCCACCTTAGGCATTAAAGCCAGCTGGTTGACTTTGGGTCAGTCCTCTCTCTCAGCCCAACCCACACGCCACAGGTTTGCTATTGTGAGGAAAAGAGGGGGAGGAAGGAGTATTAGGTATGTTTGCTGCCTTGAGTTGTTTATAATAAAGGTAAGATGTAAATTAAATAAATAAGATTTAGATAACAAAACAAAGAAATCAGATCGTTATTTTCATAACTATTGGAGAGGGGTCACCATTCCAGATATATGAAGAAAAACGAAGGAAATAATATAGAAATAAAACTACAGAGATCATGTTTAGCATATGTTTACAGCAGTGTGTAGGTGTGTGTGGGGGATGGAGAATCTGCAGAGTAATGAACGTAACCCATATTGGCCATCTTGCAATTATTAATGCTTCTAGGTCTATGGCTACCACAGTATACTTACGTTTATTATTAACTTAAAAGTTTTGCTTTCAAAAGGATTTCAGAAAATGTGAGATTGGCAATCCGTGCTTGGATTAAATAAGGAAAATATCAAATTGGCATAGAAATCCATCAAATTTTATTTAACTGTCCGGCAAAGCAGAGACTGTGTTCTGAATTCACTGGCTCATGTAGCAGACGTCTGCTTGGCTCCATTCTGGGTTAAATCTTAGCCCACCTGTTCCTAAAGTCACGATAATGAGGTTAATGGTGGCTCACGGTTCTAGTTGTAGAACAACAACAAAAAAACCCTTCATTATTTAAATATTGCCAGGCTTCAACAGATATGTGTTATCCAGAAGATAGAAGGAGGGCAGGAAAAGCATTTATTCATGCAACAGATGGAGAGAAAGAATAAAGAACAACAGGCGAGAACATTGAGGCTTCAGTTAAGGCCCACTTCCTAACAATCTCAGTTGTGTTCCTGGAATAGTTCTCTACCAAAATTGGCAGAAAATTGCCTTTAATTTCCCCCCTTATGCTTTCATCTACAAATATCTTCATCTGATCCATTTGTAGCTTTGGAATGTAAGATATTGTTGCAATCAGCTGCCTGAATTTCTACTTGGTTCTTTAGTCTATGGAGATTCTCAGTCATCCAGCTTTTTTTTTCAAGAGGCAACTGGACTTTCTGGGTTTTTCTTTTGAAGACGTTTCGCTTCTCATCCA
Organism: Myanophis thanlyinensis; assembly: GCA_017656035.1. Taxonomy (NCBI): domain Eukaryota; kingdom Metazoa; phylum Chordata; class Lepidosauria; order Squamata; family Homalopsidae; genus Myanophis; species Myanophis thanlyinensis. Next base: position 580 of record JAEANM010018114.1, on the reverse strand, counting down.
AGAAGCTTTTTCAACACTGACTGGATGGTGGGGAATGGAAGGATCTATACTCCCTGCAGACATCTGTGGTTTTTTAGAGAGTCATTGAGGCCACTTAGAGGTATATCTTTGTCTTCAGGGTCACCTGAGTAATGCAAATGGGTGTGGAGCCTTCTTGGAACTGCTGAAAGGATTGTGTTGTATACTGGAGATAGATTATATCATATCCCTCTCCACTCTGTTGAGAGAGGGCTGTTTGATTTTGACATGGGGGGGAGGGGTCAAAGAGAATCCTTTTTTTTAAAACAGGTATTTCTTGATTTATGACCAGAATTTCTGCTGCTGAGCAAGGAGTTGCACCCGACTTTTATGACCATTTTTGCTGCAGTAGTTAAGCAAATCAGAGGAATTGTTAAGTGAATCATGTGGTTATTAAAACAAATCCAGCTTCCACTTTTCAGAAGCCAGCTGGGAAGGTTGCAAATGGTGATCAAGTAGACCTAAGAAGCTGCAACCATCCGTTGGAAGAAATGTCCATGTGGTTCAGTTCCAAGTGGGGAAAAAGACACTGAAAACATGGAGGCTGCTTGGAAGGATGGTT
>JAEANM010018113.1:0-12747 GCA_017656035.1 Myanophis thanlyinensis | reverse complement strand
ATTTATTTATTTATTTTTCTATTCTTTTATTTATTTTTCTTGGTTCTGTTTTATGAAATAAAGGACAGTAGTAAATAGAGGAGGCTAGGAATCTGCACTAATAAGGCAACTAGGAGACAATCTATAGGCATAATGTATCTATGAGGAAAGTTGATTTAATTACAAAAATCATAGCAATTGTTTGGATGCTATGCTGCAAATTTATGTATACACCATTTTTAAAAAATAATACAACGTAAATGATAAGCTTGCATAACGTTTAGTTTTTAAACTAAACTTCAGAAGATAACCATAATGCTGTAATCTGGTAACTTTCATCCTATTAAAAACTGTGATTGATGAACATTCTACAGTTCTTGTACTACAAAAAAAGCAGGGGGGGGGGGAACAGTCTATTTAAAACATTTAAATGTTAAACTAGTGTTTGACTTGAAATTAAAAATTAACACTGAATAAATTAGATCCTCTAGATTAATACCTGGAAGTAGCATCTAGCAACTCATTTTCTTCATCGGAACTCATTTCTATAGGGAACATGTTTTCATCTTCAGTAGTATCAGCATTTTCGTCTCTTTTTGAAGTGTCTATTTTATGGGTGGATTTCCTTCTCCTCTTCCTCCTTTTCTTGACAGAACAACTTCCAATAATGGATTCAGTGGCAGAAGGATTAGTAGGGATTGGTATCTGTGAAGGACCAGCAGTGTCCATGCTCCTTAATCTATCCACAGAATTTCTCTTCAGCTGTAATTCCATGAGAGTAGATCCCTCGGACAAAATGGGGGATGTAGCCAAGTGGTATGGAATTGCCTCCTTAAAGAAAGAAAACACAAGCCTATTGACTCAAATGTAACAATTGTGAATTTACACACTCCAAATCTGTTCTGCACCAGTGTATCTTTCAAGGCCAGCAGAATATGTGTATGTGAATATAAATAGAAACCTAAATATTACGAATACATGCATATGCACATGTATCCATCCTTTCCAAAAACCTTCTTGACAGAAACTCTTCTGGAAAAGGCAAACTCAGCCAAATATATAAATCGAGAAAACATCTCAAATTTAAGAGCTGTGGCTTGACAGGAAGTGAGCCCTAATAATCCTTGAGTATAAATGCTAACCACTTTGCAAACTCGGTAAAAACTAATGATTTAATACATTCATCTTATACATACATTATATTCTATGCTATTTTTTCTCTGCTAATGGCTTATCCTTAACTAGAGAAAATGGTAAAAAAAAAACTATCTAATTTTCTTCCATAATATCTAGCTACTACCTGACATAGCTCTTTGAAATAATTTGAAGAATGTGATCATGTGAACTAGTGGCTATTTTAGACATAAATCTAGTCCTACATGACAAATAAAATGTGATGAGAAAAAAAGCTTAATATAGTAGATAATCCTACTACAACTGATTTCTTAAAACATCAATCCCTTGTTTTGTTATTGATTTCTATGTCTCCTTGCACACTATAAAATATGACGAACAAAATATGGTGGACTGGTCTCACCTCTTTGTCATCTGTTTCCTCTACAAAAAATGCTTCTCCGTTGTCTCCTAATTTCATGTGCAAATCCACAGATTCTCCATTAATTTCTATGTCAACCTTGAGAGAGACAGAATACAAAAAATACATGGATTAAAAAAATATCCTCAAGAAAATGACACGTTCATTCCTTAAGGGAAATAACTTTTTACTCATTTTACAGTAACAGGGTCCAAGTGGTTAAAGAACTTCACATTACAATCAGCAATTTCTATTAAGACTTCTTATGCCTTTAAAAATGAGAAAAACTGTCTTAAGTTCTGTGAAAGACGCATAAGATAATAATGTCTGAATCCAGAACTTCCCAGATGTTATTAGGCATTATATTACATCAAGTAACATTAGGAGCGAAGACCATAATCTAGCAAAAATTAAGAAATATTTACTTACCAGGTTACTTATCCAGGTGACATTGGATTTAAGATCTTTTAAATCTCACTTGTTTCAATACAAGTTCTGAAGTATGTGGTTAAAACCACATTATATAAAGTTCATAAAAGACTTAAACCAGTCATTAATCAAGGGATAGGCTGAGGTGAGTAACAAAATAAGCTGTCATTGCTAGAGAGCTGATGAAAGCCCTTATGCGCAACAAATTATTCCTGAGTATACAATCAGTCTGACTCACAGCAATTATAACTCACCTAGCTATGTCACTCCTGAAAATGTTGATGACTTTTTTTTAAGACATCCCCAGGTGTCTCTTTATTTAGACTCATTTGATTTCCTTCAAGAGTTATAGGAGTAGGATCAACTACATTTTTTAAAAGATTAAATGGCTGTCAGACACACACCCGAGCTCTCCTCCTGACTGCAATAGGCTGGGATGAGACGTTGCTATTTATGGCTGCAGCTACCATTTCCCTTTTGGAAACAAATGAGATGGGAGTTTTTCAGGGGAAATGGTAGAAAGCAAAGTACTGAGAGTCTCATTCATCCAGATCATGTTTGTCTCAAAGGTGCTTTTTTAAAAGGCAACTGGACTTCGTTTTTTCACTTCTCATCCAATAAATTTCTTGGATGAGAAGCAAGGAATATTCAAGGAACAAGTCCAGTTGCCTTTTTAAAAAGCACCTTTGGGTTGAGAGGAAAGATTTCAACTGTTCTAATTCTTGTGACTGTATGTGAGCTGACAGTCAACATCTTAATAAATTAACAAATGCAAACCCTTCCTTTTGCAATATTCTGGGCAAAAGTGTGTACATCTGACAAAGAAAAACCAAGCTGAACTTTTTTGCTCCTTACCACTTTTTCCTTAGAACGCAGAACTCCCATCTTTCCAAAGCGTACATGGAAAGGTGAACATTGGAGGTTTCCATTAGGCTGGCGGATAACAATGATATCAATGCATCCAGACAATGTGGCTGGGTTTAATCCTTTGTAGAGCTCTTTCACTGTCACAAAGACTTGCCCTGCTAACTGTCCAACGTAATTCATGGTTTGTGCCTGGAGATGAAAAACAGAAGAAAATTATCATTAGATGATTGATTTGCATCCCTACAACAGCTGCAGAAAACACCTGCAAAGCCAAAGCAATTCTGCAAAAGAGCAGTAAGAACAAATAATTCTTTGCACATAAAAAAAAATCAGTTTTCAGTAGACTTGACTGAATTTCTTCAGGCCAGACCTAATCAAACAAAGGATATGACCTTTGTGGGAAAGGAGGAGGATTGCTACAATAATAAAACTTAACCCCTGACACTCTTGGACCAAGCACCTGCATTTATCTCTGATTTCATTCTCTGATTCATGCCATTGTGAGCTTATTTATTCATCTGATTTACACCCACTGCAAACAAGGAGACTGAATAACTGAAATAGCCATATCAATGGAGCAAGCCCCAGATGCTGATAAGAAATACAATTAGGTAAAAGGTGAAGTTTCCCCTTGCACAGATGTGCTAGTGATTCCCAACTCTAGGGGGCGGTGTTCATCTCCATTTCTAAGCCGAAGAGCCAGCGCTGTCTGACAACGATTCTGGGATCATGTGGCCGACATGACTAAACAGCAAAGGCACACAGAGTGCTGTTACCTTCCCATCAAGGTGGTCCCTATTTTTCTACTCGCATTTTTACATGCTTTCGAACTGCTAGGTTGGCAGAAACTGGGGCAAATAACAGGAGCTCACTCCGTTACACGGCCCTAGGGATCCAAACCGCCGAACTGCCAACCTTTTTAATCGACAAGCTCAGCGTCTTAGCCACTGAGCCATCATATCCCCTGGAAAGAAATACAATTATACATTCTGAAATGTGTCATAACTAACCTATAAAACTACCCTACTATTCAAATGCAAGCTTGCTATTAAACACTGCACATTAATAGTATTATAAATTCCTATATGGCCTTATATGAATCTGGCCATCTACATGGAACATGGCCCCAGGTAAGAAGGAAGAGGAGAACCATCAAAGATGAGAAGATGGGAATAAAATGAGCAGATTAAATGCCTACCACTTTTTTTTTCAGTGCTGTTTGAAACCCCTGAGTCTCAGAGGTAGACAGAATCTCCCACAGAATAAGCAAAAGACCAATTTAGAAAAGCTTAAACTGGAAAGGTCGTAGACTAGTAGATTCCATCATCAGGCTCCACAATACTCTTTGATGACTCTTGAGGATATGGAAGATCATTAAATGGCAAAAGTGGTTCCTTGAGGCTGGCAATATTTTAATCCGTCCATTTCAAAACCCTGAAAAACTCCTGAAAATTGAACTAATTTTTTTCATAAGGCATTAAGAGGCAAAATTGGTGATTTGCCCAAGCCAGAAAGCCCTGCTTCTCATGTGATAGGCCTTTAAATCAATGTGTTGTAAATATTAAACTTGAATTCAAAGTTCTATTGAATTTTTGGATGAGCATGAGCAGCCATATTACCTGGTCCAATATAATACCATTGTGAGTGGGATAATATGTTTATCAACGCTGTTTTTTTATTCCTTTCTGGAGGAACAGTGACACACAAATACAGTATAATGATCCCTTAGCCTTTCCTCTGACATAACAACTGAGATAGTTGCTACTGTTCATAAAAGTGCTTGAAAGTCTTCCCTTTAATTCAGTGTGGCAACTTTTAAGATATGTGGACTTCAACTCTCAGAATTCCCCAGCCAGCATGTACAGGACTGTACTGTGAGTATAGATCTCCATGCTGAAAACAACTTAACGGACCTCTCTCAGCTAGCAAGACAAAATTCTGCCAAGAATATATTTTGCAGGACATGAAGGCTCAAATAAGCCGGCTTGTTGTAGACCAGCTATGAAACCATTATGCAAGAATTCCAGTGACTGCAAGCTCTGTTTATACAACAGCCAATGTTCAGTTTCTTGTACTGCTTGCTCCTGCCTGCTCTGCACACAAGTCTAAAAGCAATTATCTTTTTTGTTGGCAGAAGATGTACTTGCTCCCTTGTTTTGGTAGCAGTCTGTTCTTTTGTGTTTATGTACGACTGTGTGAAAACTAATTCTGACAACAACCAAAACCAGTGATGATGGGATTACAGAAAAGGAGCAGCAAGAAATTGTGACTATCTTATAAAAAGGACTGGAAGAAGGGAGGGATGAAATCAGGACCCATTGACTGATGCCTGAGTAATCTACAGTAGATCAGAAGCACTAGTTGTTGGAACTGAATAATAACAGCAATAATTCAACGTTTGTCCGTTAACTTCCTCCTTAGATTGCTAATCAAGAATGCTTGGGAGAAAACCAAGTGTAGGTTTTGATTGACATGATGAGTATAAGTTTGATTCACCTATGTTTTACAAATTCTTGGGCTGATCACATGCTTGAAAGCTGGTTTTTCTTCAATTTGTATCACGTATCTGCATGCGAACGGGGATCCAACTGCTGCAAACAAAACCAAAAAAAAAAAAAGGATAAACTGGACTCCAAAACTGCAGAGCATTGGCACAACGGGAAACAGAGGTCAACTGGAAAAGCCCTCCAGGACAAGTAAGGGGATTTCTTTCATATCATTCAAAACAGACAAGGAGGGCCAGAGGGGAAAGAAGACAAACAGTGGCAAGGCTATCTTCAGCCACAAAGCTATCTTTAGTTATTTCCACTTTTCCTCTTCAGCATGACCTCTTCTGCCACCCCCACCCCAGCCCAGCCAGGATGCAGCAGAAAACATCCTGCCAAGCCAAGTGTCTCACAGCCAGGCCTTCTACAATACTAAGAACCAGGAAATAGGCTGAAAGGACGTAGAATGCCTAAAACCACAATCTACTGAACATCTCCTATGTTTCTGTCAAAGCCTTCTTGAGTCCAAAAGACTCCTGAAGCAGCACAAAAAGCACATCTTCCAAAAATATTGTATCTCCCTCCCAAAGGTGCTTTTTCATGAGACAACTGGACTCTCTTGTGGTTTTTTTTTTTTTTGAAGATGTTTTGCTTCTCATCCAAGAAACTTCTTCAGCTCTGACAGGATAGCGGGGAATGCCAGAGCTGAAGAAGCTTCTTGGATGAGAAGTGAAACCTCTTCAAAAGAAAAAAATAAGAAAGTCCAGTTCCTCCTGAAAAAGCACCTTTGGGACAGCCATGACCTGGTTGACCGAGAAACTCTACAGACAAAATATTGCACAAACAAGATGGCACTTTCCCTTCCTCAGAGTCAAGTACAAAAGTCGACAATGATTAGGGAATTCTTTCTGATAATTCTAAGGCAACTTCATGTCCACCTAGTATAAGATACTTCGTGAGAGTGAATCAGGGAAAAGAAAGCTAATTAAGTAGTACATAAATTATGTGGTATATATAAGTGTAGTCTTATAACTGCAACTGAGACCACAATTTCTGTTGCTAAGTAAAGTGGTTGTCTTGCAACCTTTTTGCCATTTTGGTTGTAAAGCAAATCACTGTAGTTTTTAAGTGAGTCATGTGGTCATTACATGAATCTGGCTTCCTCCATGAACTTTGTTGGTCAGAAGCTGGCTGAGGAAGTTATAAAATAGCAATCACATGACCTTGAGACACTAATAATACTGGCTGGCAAGCACCGGAATTTTTGATCATGTACTGTGGGGATGCTGCAATGATTGTAAGGCAAGAACCGATGACCATAAATTGTTGGGTTTTTTTAGTGTCACTGTAATTTTGAAGAGTTGTCAAACAAATAGTTGTAAGTTAAGGACTATCAGTATCCCCCTCTTACTAGCAACAGATTAAACTAAAAGAGTTAAACTAAAAGCGATTATAGCATCTTCAATGTGACCAATCCCATATAACATATGATGCACACAAGAACCAGAAAGGAGGAGAGGAATGAGGTACTGTACAATAGATTAATTCCCAAATGGGCAGCGTTAGACACTGAAATTATAAATAGATAAACAGCTTGGAATATCATCTCCTGTACGCCTCCACTTTTCATGGTATGGCTAGGATGTTCTAAGAAGTCCACCTTATGAAACTGGCACAGATTTAGCCTTGTGGGCAGAAGCAAAAGTGGTCAGAACCAGAAAATAGCCTCCTGTGCCCACCTTTTATTTCCTTTCTCAGTTTTCTTTCCACAAAATCAATACTGCTTGCATTATTGAATAGGAATTGCTATACAAGCCTATACAATGAGCTATACATCTTTTCGTTGCCAACCGATGATAAACCATAAAGCTATCAAGTAGAGAAAGATGTGCAGAAGAGAGGAGAACATTTCATTTTGGTCACAACCTAGATAATTATTTTCAAAACAATGATTTAAAGATTTCTAGAAAGAATCCTCAACTATATAATTCAACTTACGGAGTTGAAAACAGGTTATCAGAAGTTTTATTACTGAAATGCAAACCACATCTCTAGTGGGTTTTGTTATTAAAACAAGTCAAAAGACCACTAACATGACTTATGTCTTCAATGTTTGAGTACAATATGAAAAGCGAGAGCCTTCTTGACAATACTATACTGAATTCGTCCAGTTCTTCTAATTTAATAAAATGAAAACCAACCGGATACAGTTTCAATTTCAGAGTTCTCTTTTATGGCGTCTCACACTTTCTCACATTTTAAAAGAAACATCATAGGATAATCAGAAAAAAGATTACAAAACTTATCTACAAAGAGTTCCTGAATCTAACCAACTTTCTGCCTTCAAACTAACATATATGTTTATTTAAAAACCTAAAATAATCTAAAATTCAATACAATGCACTAAAAGCTAAGCAAATAGAACCCCTTAAACGAAATTGCACAACAGAGACTGAAAGACATCAAAAGAAAAGGTTTTGCTGTCAAAAATGAAGATTACCACCATTTCCTTTTGAAGAATCAGTTTCCAGAGTCTACAACTAAATAAAACATGCTACTCATTTCAAAGAATTGCAGTAGGATAAAAAGTAAAGCTACTTTTGAAATGTGCAAGAGGAAGTCAGGTAGATACTATACTGGAAAATGCATGGGTCTACTCAGTGGTGGGATGCAACTGGTTTTACTACCGGTTTGGTGTGTGTGCACTTCGCGCCCAGCCGCGCAGCCGCACAGCTTCTAAATCACAAATTGAACTTACCAGAGGCAGCCCAGGTGAGTAGGAAGGCTGCAGAGACGCACAAAACAGCTGTTCTGCGGAATTAAGCTGAGCTAAAAAGAAAAAAGGGGGGGATATAGGACAGAATAGGGCAGGAGCAGGTGGGCGTGGCCAAATGCTCGTCACCACGACCAGTTTGCTAGAACTGGTGCGTCCAGGATGAATACCACAATACTGGGCCTACTTTGCAAAACTGCCAGTTCTCATTTAGAAACAAAACTCTTTCTTAGCTACTGTATTGTATTATTCACAGAAATGGCAGCAGAGAGTAGACTCATAGAGAAGCCTATTTTTTAATATCCTGCTTAGCAAATCATTTAACTAAAACAGCATAGATTTGAAACTGCTGAAGATCTGATGCAAAGAACACAACTTTACTACAGATGTAGTAAATATAATGCCTCAATTTATAACCACAATGCTTACAATCCTAATTCATACTCCATTACGGTTGTATGTTGAGGATTAGCTGTAGGTCATTTCCACATACACACCCTAAAAAAAATTCCTATTTTTCCTGGTATATTAACTGCCAAACTGGATAGAAAAAAGAAAATAAAAATTAGGAGGCACGAAAGTATTATCCCAAACTTTTTACTACTGAAAAATAATCTAGATTCTTTCGGGTTTACAAGACAGGGTGGGAGGAACTTTTAACCATATTTATTTTTAATTGTAAAGAATTAACAGAGAAACTGATTTAATGGAGAAACATCAGCCTGATTCATCCTTAAGGGAATAAACTGATCTGATGCAAAATATTGGCTCCTCTGCTCAATCCTGTTTTCTCAAAATCAAATTAGAAAACCCCATTTCTGCACATGTACAGAAGCATAAAAATCATACGATTAGAGATCTAATCAAACTGTTTTGAAACTAAATGCCCAAACTGAAGCTTCACATAACTATAAAAAAAAAACCTGCCTCTTTCAGGTTCAAAAACTTAGCCTTAGTTATGAGTGGTCTTCAGTCTAATTTCTAGCTTTAACCATCTAGGAATTCATCCCTTTTTATTGCTGAGTCAATATCATCTTAACCACCATGACCACCAAGCTCTGGACAAGGAGATAAGCCTTGTCTTTAAAAAGCATAACTCATGGAATAACCACCAAGAAGAAACTCTCCATGCCTTGTTCTTTGCTCCATCTTCTTACCACATCCACTTTTCCAAAATTCTGATTGGTGTAAATAAGTACACATATGTTTCTATATTCATTCATGGGGAGAAGGGCCATTTCACTGTTATACTGCTTTAAAAGTTCAGTACCAAGGAAGTCAGGTTTTTCAAACAAGGTTTAAAGATAACCCTCAGCAGAAAATTGGAGGATCCCCAGAGTTTACAGCATAGAATTGCTTTGAGAAGAACTGAATATTTCAGTTTACACCAATGTAGTCCTGGCAAAAAAATAAACCTAATCACTTCTGTCTTGATTCACTTTTTAAACTAACATAACCTATCAAACCAGAACGGCCTTGTTAAAATACTTTGTCCTGCTTAATTGCACAAAGAAGGCTTAAAAATCAAGAGTTCCAAAACCAGAAGAGTTGCAAATGCACTGAAAGTGGAAATTCAATACACAGTCCATTGTTGTTGATAAAGTTTCTGCAGGAATGCTTTAAAAGTCCACCTAGCTATGAGAATCTCCATTTAGAAAATTTGCCTTCTGGGTCTGAAAGCACTTTGCAAAAATGATGGCTAGGTTTCAGGCTTGACCTGAATCATTCCACTGATGCTGATGAAATCAAATGTAAATCGTTATTGAGAGAGTGAATGACAGCATCTCATCACATTTCCCAAAATTCCCCATCCAGCAAGCCATTTTGAAGTCCCAAAACCACTGGGGGGGGGGGGTTGACTTGTGTTTGACTTCCCACTTTGAGGGAAGATTTGTGTGGCCCAACCGTACAGAATTTTAGAAAGCTATGAGTTTTCGGTTCAAAATGTGCTTTCATATTAAGGTTGTAATCAAATGCATGCTTTCTTAATCTTAAATTTAATGGAATTATTGTCCATCACAAAAGAAACATGGTGTATGTGAATGCATGTAGCTTTGAGTACCAAAGCTCTTTATATTTAAATCTAATAATAGCTATGTTTTTTGATTATGCTATATCCTATATGTCATTCAAGGGCAACGTATATAATACGTCCCCTTTAATCCTTACAAAAAAAACTATTAGGAAAGTTATAGTCCAATATTCTCCAGTATGCTTTGTGACTGAGAAGATATGACACTCTCAGTAAAACCAAGCACATCATGAGGGGTTTAAAATGCAAAAACCACACATACATATCCTAATGTAGAGACTTCAATTCAAATAACATTGCATGACTTTCTACCGCAAGTATACAGTCAAGGTGAATTCAGAGAAATATGAAGTATGTTAATACAATTTCAATCATCTTGAGAGCTTACACTGATTTCCCTAAGCAAAAGATATTTCAATGAAAGAAAATACACCTTTTGAAAAATGCTATACATTTTACAAGCAGAATTCTACTACGTGTAATGTGTTTGCCTGTTGAAATTGCTGGAACAGTTTTAGCTCACACCCATTCTATCTGGCTTTATACCAGAAATGCTAACAACAATTCCTTAGATAGAGGCTAAAATGGCTTTAATTGTGCTTTCTCTACCATGCCAGTAAAGTCTGGTTCCCCCACAGGAGGGCATTAGGCAATAGAAACATTATTTAAAATGTTAATATGTCATCGGGAGATACAGAACTCACTAACACCATTTGAGCTATTTGACACAATATACATATATCTAACAGTATCAAAGGACCATTTCTCATCACACATTAGGCAACTGTGACGTCAAAACAGAAAATACTACATGCACAGATGCGGAAGAGCCAAGAAAAGTTCAACTCTCTTCAAAACATCTAAAGCAGAGGTGTCAAACTCAAGGCCCGGTGACCGAATCCAGACTGTGGGGTGCTTCGATTCGGCCAGTGGGGCCGCCCTGGAAACAGTGAAGGCCAGCAAAAACGGAGCTTGGGAGGGCTGCACGCGATGGCCCTTTTCGCTAGCTGAGCACTGCAGGTGGTTGTCAGAGCTGAAAATGGAGCCTGGAGGGGCCCACATAGGTCCCTCTAAACTCCATTTTCACTGGCAGAGTGCTAGCAGAACAAACAACTATCAAAAGTGGATCCCCACACATCCCCACCCGGGTCATTACAGGTGCCCCCCGACGCGAATGATGTTGAGATGGCCATGCCCCCCCCTCGAGGTTAAACACAACCTTGATGCAACCCTCAATGAAATTGAGTTTGATGCTCCTGATCTAAAGCATCTAAAACAGCTATCGTTTCTTGTCACTTTGAGAAACCAATACTTTTTTCTTATCTCAAAACAGCTCTTAACAGACAAAAATGCGTACATGTGATTCTACCACACAGTCCTGCAAACCTTTTCCTTTTGTTACCACCTAGGCCCAGTTATCACAGCCTTTGCTGCTCCCCACAATATGCTTCTTAAATCAACCAGAGAATTCCGGACAAAGACATGGTTCTCCACCCTCAGCAGTGTTACTGTGTCACCAGCTATCATTAAAACACAGTTTATCTTTGGATCCGTATGGTGGCAGCCAGGGGACAGAAGGGGAATCCCTGAGGTTCAGTATTTTTCTACAAGTAGTATATGAAACACTTATCCAGACTAAAAACAAAAAAAGCCATAACTCAGACCCAAAGCAAAGCTATAACCTTGCCTTAAGATAAACTCCATAAGCATCTTAAGCCAAGAAGGAAAAAATCAGCAATCTCTGACTTCTTTGACATTCCACCTCCACTGTGCCCTGCTGCCCAATCGGTCTTCCAGCTATTTCATACCTTGCGTGATTTCTCTTCTCCACTGTAGAACACATCAGCAATTTCTCCCAGGGAAGCAAAAGGCAGCTGTCTCTCCCGCGGCTATCTTACTCCAGAGCAATGAATGACTGCAAACCGAGCTGTAGCAAAGGAGGCACAGTAGCTCAGGGCCAGCGCTGCGCTTGCTTCTGTGTCTACAGAGGCTACTGCAGGGATGTCAATTCATCCCACATCACTGCTTGGGACCCGCCCTGGAGGAGGGAGCTTGCAAAAACAGACAGGAGGCCTAGAGGGGGAATTAAGGGGAAGGGCTGGAGCTGAGATTACAAAGGGAGGTACAGGATTAATGGTGGGGCTCTCCTTTAGCTATTCCTGCTCCTCCGATTGCTCTGCTCTACAGATGTAGGTCAGAGCCCCAAATCACTAAAAGATGGATCTAGGGACTGTAAAAACATAATTGGCTGCTGAGGCAAGGGGGTGTAAAGCATGTTATCGGAGTTCTGTAAAACCTGGAAAATGGTCATCTCCAAATTAAGAGGGGCCAAAACCACAGAGGTAAATTAATAAAATGGGGGTTCATGCATATGGTAAAGTTTATTTCAAGTGAAGCTCAATTCCAAGCAACTTGAGAATCAGTAATAGCTAAAGTGCTGGGCTAGAAGACTTTAGTTCTAGTCTTCCCTTAGGAATGAATGGTGGCTGAATGCCTTTGGCCCAGTCACTCTCACTCAGTCCAGCCCACCTCCCAGGATTGTTCTTATAGGGCAGGGATGGGCAATTATGGCTCCTTCATGACTCGTGGACTTCAACTCCCAGAATTCCTGAGCCAGTCATGTTGGCTCAGGAATTCTGGGAGTTGA
>JAEANM010018112.1:0-12747 GCA_017656035.1 Myanophis thanlyinensis | reverse complement strand
AAATAAAACCTCTTTGTTCACATTTTTAGAGCCATTGGAAACATCTCTTTGGGCAGACATTTGACCATTTTATAGATTTAGTCAGTATTTTCATTTTTAACAGAACTTTGCGGTATATAGCTTCTTCAGGAGGAGAGTTGTCCTAAACAAAAAGGCTGAGCTGAAGAAGAACTCTTCTGGGCAGATAAACAATTAGCAAAACCCTATTTCACAGAGTTTCGATGGTGGTGGTGGTGGGGGTGGTGGTGGTGGAATCTCACAAACTTTAAAAGAAACAGCTACATACACTCTTATGCAGAGGTGGGATTCAACCAGTTTGCTAGAACAGATTATTAACTTTCTAAGTTTGGAGAACTGCTGTTTCAGCTGGTCATTAGGGCAGAGAACCAGTTTTTAATTATTTGAATCCCACCACTGCTCTTAAGGGAAACAAAGCAGGACAAGGGCAAAGCACAGTGAGCTTGAGCAAGAGTAAGCAGGAGAAGAAGCTGCAATTTCAGCAGTGGCAGGTCAAAGTCCTCCATTCTTGAGATGAAGGAACAGAAATGACTTATTTAGCTGTTGCAGGAGTTGCAGGAATGAGGAATTTTGACTAGCACAGCCATCATCAAGTGCTTGCAGGGAATCTAGACATCGATCTTCAAAGCAGCCATTTTTCTGTTGCAAGAATACATGTTTGTTTTGCTTTTGTTGTGGGAAATTTTTACTCAGCTCCTCAGAGCCTGGCAAGGCTCTGAGAGTAGCACTGTAATCAGTAGCAGCAAACAAAACAGAAAAGCACTCAAACATATAAAGCATATAGTTAAAACACAATCTCTAGATATTTATTTTAAATCCAGCCAAAAAAAAAGTTGTTTTGTATCTGGGAAAATAACTTGGTTCTTATCCAGCATTGAAAAATAAATAAAGTTGGTGGTAATTAGCTTAACCCCTTATAAAACATAATTTACATGCCAGTGCTATGGAAGAAGCAGTAGGAGAAAGAAACATGGGAAATGGAGACTTCATTGTTTTAGTCTGACTATAGGACTGAGAAGAGGCAGGAGATATTTATACTATAAAGATATTTCCATTAATTAATTAATTAATTGTGTATTTACTAAACAAATTTATATGGCTGTCCAACTCACATATAAGTGACTCCAAGTAGTAACAACATTAAAAATCACCAACATAAAAACACTGGAAAACACCACTATCTCCATGGTAATAGAATACAATCAGATCCACTTCTTGATAGGCTCCATCTCCATTTGGGGTCTCCAGACCCACTGACAAAACCACATCTTCTGGTCCTTTCAGAAAAGCAACAAGGTGGAGACTAATCATATCTCTGGGATAAAGATGTCCATAGGGAAAGGGCCACCACCAAGAAGGCCCTTTTTATCTTTTACCCAGATTACATCTGTAATAGATGGGACCCACAACATATTCTGCCTTCTCTTCCTGGTGGAAAGATTTCATGATTTAATGGGGAAGAGGTGATCCTTTAAACTGCCTATCCTCAAGCCATGAAGGACTTTAAAGGTGGCAACCAGCACCTTGAATTGTACCCAGAATTAGATTGGCAGCCAGTGCAGTTCCCACAAAAGATATGGTACATGTAACTTACACAAAGCTATGCAGGCTGCTGCATTAAGGACCAACTCAAGTTTCTGGATGGTCTTCAAGTTTTTGTGATTCTGCCCAAGTATGTTCTCCTACTGTGTCTATTAAAAAAAACCCTCAGACTTATAAAGAAGTTTTAAAAATATGAAAATCAGAATAATGTTTAAGACTGATTGTTCTGCATTATCATTTAGCTCAAGGTGAATCCAGGAACTAACAGCAGCAATATGAGAGTACTCCAATCAATACACTAATTATTATATTGGTAAGAGGATCCTTTTTCGGCTTCTGTTAACTGTGACATGAAGAGGCGTCTCTGTTTTTGTAGGTCAAGTTCTTATGGTATCACCTTCATCTCAGCCACAGTGTACCATGTAGACAAAGTACATTTACATTTAGCTGTTCCATTTTAGAAGTACTGTTGCTGGCAGTTTTTCACAATAATGCTGCTGTAGAGGTTCTGTTTGATTGAACAACCTGCCGTGAGCACACATGGACACACCACTACAAGGATCAATTAGTTCAGAACACATGTTCTAGCCCTCTTTTAAACTGCCTCTTCCCTTAAGGAAAGGATTTGGTGGCATTTTTTCCCTGCTGACAGGTGAAAATTCATCACTAGCTTTCCTTAAGATGTTCCACAAAAATTCTGTGAGGAGGTTTGCTTTGTTGATGAGACAGAATAGGAACAGCAAAGAAGTCAGTGGAAAGGGTGTTGGCATGCTCATTGACTGGAGGAGTTTATATTTAATGCAACTGAGAAGAACAGCCGAATATTCCCAGCTATCCTATATCAGATCTTAAAAGAAATATATGATTAGTAACTGCACCTTAATTTTTTTCTCTCTGTTCTCAGAAATGATAATTCTGGAATATTTACCCAAAACACAGAAAGAAAAGATGACAGAGTGATCAAGATAGAATGAGAAGGAAGAAGAAGTACACATGTTGCTACTTTGCCCAAAAAAGCTGCCATAAATATAGTTTATAAATCTAATTCCATTTTGCCAGTTCCTAATCTTTTAATTCCCTCAACCAATCTAAATTGCAGCGAAGTCTTGTTTTATATTCTGTGGCTCCCAGGACTGACTTGAAACCCTGCTGCTGGCTTCTCTGTTTATACGGCACAGTGACTCTGTTTACTGATAAACATTAATTAAATTTCAATTTTCCATGCTGCCTTTAACTTCAGTTCATCTTGCTAAAGTCGGTGTAAATCACACCGATCATACACACAAGTGTACAAGCTGTCAAGAATAGGGCCAAAATTTTGTGAGTTTTCAGCAGCTTCAAGCACCCATTTCACTTTTTCGGGTGGATGGGTGGGCAGGGCTCGGGTGGGTGGACGGGGCCAATTTCAAACTACCGGTTCTACTGAACCGGCTAGAACCGGCTGAATTTCACCTCTGACACAGGGGTGTCACAAGGTATGATAAAAAATAATCAAGATGAAAGTGATGATTATGTGATTGAAACTTTACCTGGGTTTTTAACATGTCATACATAAAAGCAGAAAGTTTCAATCACACTACGACAGTTAACATCTTGAATTTTTTTCATATCCAATAGACATTCCTTCTTGCATGGTATATATTTAAGCAGAATGTCATCTGTCATGTGTGTTTAAATTTGGGTACGTGCATTACATGGAAGGCTGGATTCAATGGATGCAATAGCTCCTTCCAAATCTACCATCCTGAGAATCTGAATGGGTAGTTAGCAGCTTCTTCAGGCTTAACAAGGCCAATTATCTTTACCAGGCTTCTATATATTTATTTCCTTAAGCTTTGGAGGAGAGAAGAGAAAAAAAGAGAGGGGGGTTCCTGGGGTTAGAGATTTGTTTATAAGTCTAGAGTTGTATTCTGTATTTGAATGTATTCCGTGTCCTGTGCTTTGTGTGATTGTACCGATGGAGGCTCAATCAATTTCGCTGAACACATGTTGTGCATTGACAATAAAGGATTGAATTGAATTGAACTGCCTTCCCAAACTCTGGCATGAGACTTAAATCATGCATAAAAACTGAGTAAGATGAAGGAGAATGGTTCTCTGTTCTAACGTTCAGCCTTCTCTCATAGTAAACCTAGATTAATCTGAATATTTCCCATGAAATATTGAGCATCAGGAATAATTCTGGCAAGGAGAAGAAGAAATCCTTGGCTATATAAACCAGAAGATGAAGACAATTTTCATATAAAGTATACAAAGGCAGTCAGCTAGATAGTTCACTTATCATAATTATCCATTTACATACAGTATTTCTTTTGGAAATTAGCAGTGCTTGGATATGAGCAGATCCAGAGAACATCCAGAGAATGTTAAAGGCCTGGAAGCCAGCTTGCATAGAATGAACACGCCAAGTAAAAGAAATATTGCTCAGTCCACACAGTTGACAGTGTGGAAGATGTAAAGCAAATGCTTGCATCAGTATAAATTTTCAGTAAGGGAATTTAAAATATTGAGGCTAATGTTGGTGATAAAAGAGGATGCTTTAGATGTCACTGATAAACCGAAGACACAGATCTCTTACTCCAGATGATGGCCATTAAGAAAATTCCCACAAACATCTGATACATCTCCAAGATGAGCTTCTATGTTTTGGACTGAAAGGCAGTTATGGTAACATTATTTAAAAAATAATAATAAATCTCCCAGAAAGTTAAAAAAGAGTTTGTTTAATGTCTGTTCTAGTCATAAATAAAAAGCAACATTTTTAAATGGATGGAAAACCTAATTAAAATTAAAATTTCAAACATATAGAAAGGATAAGTTACTGAAGAAGAAAATACATTCTTGTTCTCTAAATGTTCGGAGTTCTTGGAGAATGTCAACATACAGTGCATATTAAATGCGTACTTTACATGGATGTTGATAGGATCTGAACTGGTGCTTACCATTCTGGAAAAGGATCTTGGGACTGTGCCTGAGAGTTTATTTTAGACACTAATTGATGACATGTAGCACTACTGTTTCAAGGTTTGAACTATTTAATAAAGGATTCAAAGATGTTAATCCCATTTATACTTATGTAATATATGACTTATTTTAAGGCTTTTCCCTCTCATCAATACATTGGTAAGAAGTAGAGATTGGAATATTGCTTTTATCTTATTCTCTCATCTTCTCTTCCCCTCCCTTATTGTTACTTTCACAAGTAGTTCTTACAGACAATGAGTTCTACATATCTTCTGATATCTCTCACAATGAGTTTGGAGATCTCTTTAGCTTCCTGGTTATTATAATGGACACCAAGCAATCTTCTTTAGCAGCATCCTGCAGTACTGTGACTCTGAAACATCCCACCATGGCATGTCTATTGGCTTGACAAGCTATTATCAAGAGACTGCGGTGGGTTAACAGCCCATCTCTTTCACTTTAAAAAAAAAAAGTACAAATCATTTTCTGGAGGCAGGAACAAGGCAGGGACTCAGTCTGTCCAATGAAGAAGCAAATTGTGCACTCCCTAAGTCAAAGGTGAATGAGAAGAAAACAGACAATTTTCTGGTGAATGTAAAGATACTTGAGTGTTTGGCAGGGTGCAGGGAGCATTCCCTGGATTGAGGGCACTGTTTGTGAGTGAAGGGAGGGCGTTTAGAGCTGATACCCACATGGCATGTAAGGAAATGCTTTAGGATCAGTATTTTTCATAATGTGTAGAGTACCAGGTAAGTTCTTTTTAGTAGGACTGGGGAGATCCATCTTCAAGTCTACC
The DNA here is from genome assembly GCA_017656035.1 of Myanophis thanlyinensis. Classification (NCBI taxonomy): domain Eukaryota; kingdom Metazoa; phylum Chordata; class Lepidosauria; order Squamata; family Homalopsidae; genus Myanophis; species Myanophis thanlyinensis. Next base: position 7,427 of record JAEANM010018112.1, on the reverse strand, counting down.
CTCAGCCATGGAACTGCTGGGTGACTTTGGGCCAATCATTCACTCTTGGCCCAATTTATCTGAAAGAGTTGCTGTTGTGTGGATAAAATAAAGGGAGATCCCCATCTAAACTGTCCTAGGTATCTGATAGGAAAGGTGGGATATAAATCCAACAACAACAAACATAACTGCTTTGAAGGTTCTTCTCCCTATCTGAAATATCTGAAACTGCATTTCAGTGCATCAATCGAGTGGGGGGGGGGGGGATCATAACTATTTTTTTAATTCAAATAATTCAGACAAAATAGATTGTAGGATTATTCAATAGGGCAGTGAAAGGTAATGGGTGTTTTGGTACAATTAATATCATTCCTCTTCCCAGTTCTTGTGTACTTTTATGATACTTCTTTTCTAATCTGATTTAAAGCTGCATTCTGCATATGGAGAAAGACAAACAATTCTGGCACTGTATATTTCTAAGGCAGAGAATCAAGATTGTCTTCCACTTGCAATATGTCTGGAAAAATCAAATAGAAACTCTAGAGCCACCGATCCTCAAAGGACTTTTTTTTTTCAGCCTGCTGTCAGCACACCATAATTCTCTTTGTATGATACACTCAAACAGTTATTTCCATATCTATCTCAAGCCGCTGCAACTTCCTGTTATTAATTCAGTTGCAAGGACTTCCTTAGGGCTACAGGATCTGGGCTGTAAAAACCCAGTGACCACTTTGAGAGCAGTAAAAACCCAGATGACCATTTGAGAGCAGTAAAGAGTTTGAGTTTTCGGCATCCCACCCTAATGGTCACCCTGATTCTTGCAAATTAAAGAGATTAACTCTAGATTTCCTGTTAGCACAGAGCTCTGTCCAAAGAGCATGGTTGCCTGTGGTTGCCTTTCCTCTCCAGCTCCCAGTGCCAAGTTGCGTGCATCGTTTATAATTCTTAGATACACATGGTGCCACTTTCACATAGGGATATTTCCGAAGGTCAAAGAAGGGAAATGGTTAATTCCTTTTCCTCGATCCCTAACCTCCCTCTCCCATTTCCCACCCCCACCCTGTGTGAACAGGAAGTTTAAAAAGGAAAAGCTTTCAGAACGAGCAGCTGGAAATAAAGGAATCCTGCAACTTTATGCTGCAGAGGCTCAGAGACAATAACAAAGGTTTCCCCCTTTTCTAATTAGTGGGTTTTGTTGTTTTTAATATATCTTCAATGAATCTGCAGCTAACAAAGAAACAGAGGAAATCCAGAGGACAAACCTTTCAAGCAGGTTAAATTGCCTTGCTTATGCATCTGTGGCTTTGAATCAATGAAATGGGCACTTTAGCACAATCCAAATCAGGCTTCAAAGTAATTTCAGATGAAATCTGTAAATAATGCCTTAATGTCAATATGAGGAATCCACCCAAGTGCCCACCCTCTGGAACATCCTTCCTTTGGATGAGACTTGTCCCAAAACCTGCTGGCTTTTTGCAAAACTTTGAAGACTTGGTTTTGCCCTTCAACCCGGGGTCCTAGGACTATGCTGAACCCATTACTTGACTGCACTGACAGTGAATGTTTGCTATATGTACAATAGCACAATTGCTATTTTGCGTTAGTTATAGTTTTAGCTTATTGTGTTTTTAATCATGTCCAGAGTCATGCAATTGAGATGGGTAGAATAAACAAACAAATCAATATTTGATGTGGCCAGGCACCACACTTCCATTGATCAAAATACAAATTGTTCAAATTGTGTTGCAGAGCATTGCCTTTTTGAAATATGAAACTGAGAAATTAATACGTATCAGGGGAAGAAATAATATAACAACAAAAATATCCCCCATGGATAGTAAGACTAGAACAAGAAGTGTCAAAAATCAGGATGGGGGGTTAAGTTACCAAAACTTTCATGACAACTTGTTCACTAATCTTAAATTGTTGATTTAAAAAAAAACAAAGGTTATTGAAAATTAAGATTGCAGAGTCCCAGGTAAAGCTTTACATTTGGGGGTTATGTGTGCTGTTGTACAAAAACAGGATAGAGGATGATTGCCTTAAAAAGGCTGTCCATTAATGCATACACAGCTTTGGAGAAGCATGTTTGGTCTGGCCCAATTGCTCCCCTCATCCCTGTTCCACTTCCAGTGTTTATAAATGCTTTGAAGACATGGAGAGTGTTTCCTGTTTGTAGTTTGGATCCTGTGATGCCAGCTCCCCACCCCCTCCACCTCCAGCCTATTGTTCCAGAGCTTCGTGTGCTTAGAGAACAAGGATACGAAATATCCACTCTGAGGTTGTAAATCCAGCAATCAACATGAAGGACAAGCACCTTCAGATGACAGCTATTTAAGAATTGGTGATTGTGGAGACACACAGTATAACGATATTCCCCGTGTTCCCCATCTCTACAACAGCTAAGGGTACAATATATTTTGTACAAGGATTCTATTTTCCTGAGGTAAAAGAGTTATAAAGCTGATATATGTAACATCCTTTTAGCCAGGAATGGGAACAAAAACAACACCTCTGTACCTGCCTGGTTAGAATAAAATGGGAATCCATTCCCACTGCCTCTTTTGGATCACTCATCGATGTTCAACTGTGGTCATTTTCTGAAAATTTTGGTCAATACAAGACTTGGCAGCACTGACCAGAATAGAACCACGGATCACAACTGAACTAGCAAATCATAACATGCTGCATGGGAACAGTCTGTGTGGTTAATTTATGGTTCAACTAATATGTAAACTCCAAGTACTGGGTTGAGTAAAGAAGCTACCATTCAGTTAAAGTACCTTGGGCCAACACAGCCAATGGGTTGCATTGGTTTTCTTTTGCCACCATTCAGGGAATGAAAACTATTGTTTACGCAGACAGAAAACAGCACACTCTAACAAAATAGAGATTCTAATTATGCTAAGTATTATGTAACTCTAATGCTCTAAGTTAGACTGGATATTTTCCATAGAAGAGAAGGATCTGGACCAATTGCTGATTTTCAGGGGAGTATTTCACTTCTTCATTCAATTAGCATTGTTATAAGTCCTCTGCTACACAAGTGGGAACCGGTATGTATGGGAATGTCTGCAAGGGGGATGGGGCTGTCATAAAAGTTAAAAATGCAGCTGTACCTCCGCAGGTAAAGACTTGCCTCTTTTTACATGGTTTGCACATGCAACAGACATTTTTAAAAAGTGGGGCTTTGTACATGGTCACCATCTTGATTTTTTTTGACTCTCAACTATGGACATTCCAATTATAGACATTCCTCTAAGCCAGTTCCCAACATTTTCTATACCCCACAACCCTAGAACGCTTCTGATATAGTCTTGTACCCCTTACAAAAATAAATAATTCTATTCATATAATTATGCATATACACTATAATTTTGAAACTTCTAAACCCAAGTTTTCACACCCCCTGGAACTTCATCTTGCACCCCTGGTTGGGAACCCTGATCTAAGCAGTGGGAATCTATGTGCCAACTCAGCCATGAAGAGATGGTACATGCTGGACTATTTCACCCAGAAGATTCGGGATACACATTACAGGCTTTCAATTCATGTTAAAATTAAGCAGGGGGTTGGACTAGAAGACCTCCAAGGTCCCTTCCAACTCTGTTATTCTGTTCTGTTTATGTTTCTGAGGATAGTGGTGAAATTTAGATATTCAGCTTCAGGCTTCAGCCTCTTTAGCAGATGGGTTGAGGTTAAGAACTTCCATGCCATCAGTTCTAGAAGAAATAAGTTGTACCTATAGACTTGTTAAAACATTAAATACTAGAATAGTACTGGTGGTACACATTTTTACTGAAGTTTGGTGGCTGGGCAAATTAGTATATTGTTGAAATATTTCTTACAGATCAGTACCATTACCGGATGTATGTTGATTCCTTGCTTAGTACATTTCTTTGCCTTTTCTTCAGTTTGTTTTTCACATGCCCCTTTTGTTTGTAACATTCCTGTTTAATGGTTGACAATAAAGTTTCCTTCCCTCGTCCTTTTCCATTTGGCAGACGTTGCATTTTTCCTTTTTGTTTTTTATGGAGCCAAAGCCCCCATGAGTCTCTTTTGTTTACTTCCTTGTGTGTGCCTAAGCATCACTTATGAAGTTAGTGAGATATGGGTCAGGGCTCTGGGAAGACCTAGACCGACACTACTCATACAGGTCATAAAACAAAACAACATCAGGTCTCACTTTGGAGAATGCAGGATTTATAAATTTCTCCCCTGCCGTAGTACTTCCTGATTTCAGCTAGCACCAGATGTGGAAGTACCAAAATACCATGAGATAGTAATAACATTTGTGCAGCAATTATCCAAGCTGAGAATAATAAAATGTCATGTTTGGTTGGTAGCCTCAGTGTATTAGCTCTGTGAGAAAAGATTCACAATTCATTCAGTATGAAACTCAGAACTAAGACAAAATAAATCAGTGAAAGAGGAAGGAACAGGACAACCAGGGAGATAGAAGAATATTTATTTCGTTTCATTTTTCAATGTCTTTCTTTTTCAATGAGTTTTCACACAATATATAAAAAATAAAAACATCTCATATAAGAACCGGGTAAACCAGTATCAGACTTAGATGGCTTCCCAGTTTAATCATTTGGACCAACCAACTGGCAAAATGGATGAGCAAGAACCTCCTGGCAGGTTCTTCTAGGTCTTCAGATTTCTTGTTGGGGAACACGATGGATCTCATTATAGAATTTAAGTCTATATTGCTAAATATAAATTGTAACTTTTCTTAAGACTGGAGGACTTCCACAAATTTCTCCCAGGTAAGATTTATAATTGAACCAAAGGTGAAATTCAACCAGTTCTAGCCTATTCGCTAGAACCGATAGTAAATTTTCTAAGCAGTTGGGAGAACTGGTTGTTAGAAGAAATCTCCTTTTTTCCCCACTTTACAAGGTTAATCCACCCAGCCACACTCACCAAGCCATGCCCACAGAACCAGCAGTAAAAAAAATTGAATTCCACCACTGAATTGAACCCTTGACCTAGGAGAGTTGCAAAGTGGACAATTGCTTTTTCAGGCAAAAAAAAAACAAAACTATTCTGTGCAATTCTGCTGATTTAATGGCCACACCAATGTCCCCTTCATTCATTTGCCTAAGCAAGGCAAGAGCTGTTCGATTCAGCAGTTATGACAAAATATGTGAAGATTATAGACATGTATGGCTGATTTTTAACTTTCTGCTTAGGTACATCCTGGAATGAGGAACTATTAATTCAACTGTTTAAACGGAGTCTTTTTGATAAATTACAATGTTGGCTAATTCAACTGGGCAATCCAGACATTTTGGGAGTGTAAATCCAGTAAGTGTCAGACTATAGACATAAGATTCAAAGAATTGTGACTATGTGTGGGGGAATAGAAATATCATTCCTCTATGTTGAATCCACATAGCATAGTCACATTGTTGTTTGCAGAAAAACTGTGCTGTGCAAGAACTTTGTTTATAGTGTGGGATTTGGGAACATTCTGCAGTGTATTCTGTCTTCTAAACCTTCACATTTTAAATTATCCATGAAGTACCACATATGTGGAAAAAGGCAGCATTTTGCAACCAATTGGTCTAGATATTCCAAGTCCAACAGGAAATGATACAATAGCAATACCAATAGCACTTAGACTTATATATACCACTTCACAGTGTTTTACAGCCCTCTCTAAACTGTTTACAGAGTCAGCATATTTCCCCCAACAGTCTGGGTCCTCGTTTTATTGACCTCAGAAGAATGGAAGGCTAAGTCAACCTTGAGCCTGGTGTGATTCGAACTGCCAAATTCCAGGCAGCTGGCAGTCAGCAGAAGTAGCCTGCATGCGCCACCACGGCTCTTATCCCTCCCTTCTGAAGCTGAGAGAGGAAGACACCCAACAATTATGGGTAGTGGCAAGGTTTCCTCCACACTGCATACCAATATGATTTTTTCTTCCTTAAAAAGAGAACATATCAATATAAGAATCATGGTGGCGCAGTGGTTAGAATGCAGTCCTGCAGGCTAATTCTGCTGACTGCCAATTGCCAGCAGTTCAGCAGTTCGATTCTCACTGGCTCAAGGTTGACTCAGCCTTCCATCCTTCCGAGGTTGGTAAAATGGGGGTTCAGATTATTTGGGGCAATATGCTGACTCTGTAAATTGCTTAGAGGGGACTGCATAACATTGTGAAGCTGTGTATAAGTCTAAGTGCTAATGCTATTGCTGTAAGTGGTGCTGCCTTCACAGCCTACTATTACTGTGCCTTGCCAATAAGACAGTACAATTGCTCTGATTCCATGGAAGATGTTTCTATTTTCCAATCAATTTCACCTTCTTCTCACCTCAGCCTATCTCTACCACATGCTTTTAGTAAAGGAGGAATGTTTGTGGAGGGGAAAGGAAAGGATTAAATTGACCAAGAAACAAAAATAAAACTCAAACTCAATTGAGGCCACTCATCAAAGGAAAATTAACTTCATGAAAACCTCACATTTTGTCTTCTACAAGGCTGATATTCTCCTGACCAAACCAGAGAAAAAGCTAGGGGAGATTCTGCTTTTTCTGGTTGACAAAGTACAAATGCTATGAAAGTACAGGGGTTATTCCTCTGTCCTGGTCTTATTAGATCTCTTGGCGGCTTTTGATACTGTCGATCACAGTATCTTATTGCAGTGGTTGGGGGGGTTCGGAGTGGGGGGCACTGTGTTACGGTGGTTCTCCTCCTTCCTCTCTGGCCGCTCGCAATTTGTGTTGGCATGGAGGCAGAGATCGGCCTCGAGGCCCCTAATATGTGGAGTGCCTCAGGGGTTGGTGCTCTCGCCCCTGCTGTTCAACATTTATGTGAAGCCAGTGGGCAAGATCATCCGTGGCTTTGGGGTGAGTTTTCATCAGTACGCTGATGATACTCAGTTGTACATTTCCACCCCAGGCCACCCCAATGAAGCCGTTGAAGTGATGGGCCGTTGCCTGGACGCCGTGCAGAGTTGGATGGGTCAAAACAGGCTCCAGCTCAACCCGGCCAAAACCAAGTGGCTGTGGTTTCCTGCGCCCAGATGCAGCCAGCTTACTCCATCGCTGGCCGTGGGGGAGGGGGGGATTTTATCCCCTGTGGAAAGAGTTCGCAACTTGGGTGCCTCCTGGATGGACGGCTGTCATTGGAAGATAATATCGCAGCTGTCTCCAGGGGGGCCTTTTATCAGGTCCATAGGATCTTCCAGTTGCAACCCTTTCTGGATCAGGGCACTCCTCGCACAGTCACTTCTGCCCTTGTTACCTCCCACCTAGATTATACCAATGCTCTCTACATGGGGCTCCCCTTGAAGAGCATCCGAAGGCTGCAGTTGGTGCAGAATGCGGCCGCATTCTCCTGCGCGAGCTGCACTGGCTTCCTGAGCCTTTCGGGTGCGATTCAAGGTGTTGGTGCTTACCTTTAAAGCGCTCCATGGCTTGGGACCTGGGTACTTATGGGA
>JAEANM010018111.1:0-12747 GCA_017656035.1 Myanophis thanlyinensis | reverse complement strand
TTGTATCCTTACAATTTATATTGATTATTGTCTCCTAGTATGATTTGACTGCTTATTTGTACCCCATGACAATCATTGAGTGTTGTATCCTATGATTCCTGCCATATGTACGTACCATTTCCTTTAATGTACACTAAGAGCATATGCACCGAAAACAAATTCCTTGTGTGTCCAATCACACTTGGCCAATAAAGAATTCTATTCTATGTTCACTTATACTACATAGGAAGTAGCCTGCAACTTCCTATAGTGATTGTTATCTTCTCTTTGTTAGAACTACTTCAAAATGTTGCTGCAAGTACCGTAATTGAGGAAAGTATATAATAAGTGATCTTCTGTGAGCAAGATAGCCTGGTATGGTATACTTACACCAGTGGTATACTTACACATTCTTCAGGCATTGTGTTTTGTGGTTGCTCTAAAGAAGGAAAGTTATTTGTATTTGTCACACTCTGGTAGTTTGCTCTTCTGTGTCATGCTCTTTTTAGATCTATGGCTACACATCCAAAGTCAAAGAAGCACTCTTCCACATGCATCATACAACTTCTCATTCTCTTCCACCATCTCCATAAGTTCTACTTCTGTTGCATTTAACCCTCAAAGCAAATTTGGAAGAATGTAGGCATGAATTTTCTGAAATTCTGCCAATAAAACAGTTGTGTTGAATGCACATGATAAAAATCACAGCATGTCAAACACCTTTTCAAAGACATAATATTCTTACGTGCTCACAATACTTATGGGCGTAAAATTGAAATACAAATGAATTAAACTTGAGAAAGGGTGAAACACAAGAAATAAACTGAAGAGCAGTTTATATGAATTAAGGGAAGCAAAAATGTTGCCATATTTCCTAAAATGTGAAGGTATGCTAAGGGCTTGATAGTAGTAGAAAACATTAGGACTGTACCACTATTTTGGTTGTTTCACGATCACATATCCAAAGAATGGTACTGTGTGAAAATAAATGACGAATTGAATTTTTAAAATGACTGAATATGTATAACAACAACAGCAAGTACTTTGGGTGAAACTCTAAAGCGCATCTTGGACACCATTGGCATTGATAAAATCCCCATCAGATAACATCTACCTAACCCAGGTCCTTGAGAAAAACTCAAGAGATGGATACAAATCTCAAATCTATTTAGCAGTCTAACTGACTTACAACAAACCATAACAATAATCAATTCGAATAAGCTTCTGGAAAAAAATGAAGCACGTTTTAAGCTATTTTAAACTGATTTTTTCAGTTTTGCATTTCAACCAATACCATTGCCCAAGTAAAACTTAATTTAGAAAAGTGACGTTCCAAGGCTCTTGGAGCAATAGGAAGATTTTAAAAGCATAATTTCTGCAAGAAGAATTCACCCAGAGAAAGCTTTTCAAGCCCTTGTTGCAAAGCAGTAATCAAAGAGGACGCACAAATTAAATGTTTTCCTCCGACTTGGTTGATCTGCTGAGCTATTGGAGAATGGACCCAGGTTCCTCCTCCAGCAGCCTGATGGGAAGGGAGTCCAGGTCCAGGTCCGTTGAACGCAAAAGTGGCTTGCCAGCAGGCTCCGTTTGGAATGCTTCCTCGTTCCCCTTCCCCATGGGAGCAATAAACAAACAGAAAAATAGGCTCGGAGTGCTTTTCGGCAACTGCCCGGGCCACCTGCTACTCCCCAAGCAGCCTCTAGCCTGGGATCATGGGGAAGAGTCAGAGGCCAGGCTGAATGGTCATCAGCTTTATAAATATCCCTTCCACAGCTGCTGAAGCGGAGGTGTCAGGCTGACAAGCAAGAGAGAGAAATGCGGGCACATCTTGTAATATTACGGAGACTGCTTAGATCGCTGTCTAGGATTACCCGCATGCATGCACACTATATTTTACAACTTTCCCCTCGGCCTGTGAAAGCTTTTCAGATATTTCAGGACAATTTGTCAGAGACAGCCATTATGCATTCATCAGGGGGTTAACAAAACTGGCTGTTTATAAAGATTAAACCGCAGGCCACAAAAAAAGGACGGCACGGTCAAACTACTGAGCCAGCTCACCGTTCCAATTATTTAATGGTTAAAATGCCCCCCCCCTCCTGACCGAGGAATGGAACAACCAAGCTCAGCTAAAAAGCATTCTGTCCTCACAGCAGTTATTGCATTTGGCTCGGGACCGGAAAGTGGCTGACCACTCCACCCATTCCCAAGAACCTACAGAGAAAAAAAAAAAAAGACAAATCATAAAATGTTAAGGTCTGAAGGTTGGTTGAGACCAAGCAGTTTGCAAAGATTGCAACGCAGCCCTGTTGTGGCTCTGCCTGAAATGCTAACTCCACTGGAAGAAGTTAGAAGTTTGTCTGTAATATTTTCTTTCCGTTTTTGCTTATTCTCTCAACAGAAACATCCACTATTGTACAGGTGGATGGATGAGAAGTCCTGAAACAAATATGACTGTATAAAAAGTGAGATCATCAGTATTAAGCAGGATAATAGAATCAAGGCAGTTCAGTTTTGGTTAAAAAAAATACATTAAAATGTTATCTTTCCATTTTCCATATGTGGAGACATCCCAAAATATCACTATTCATCAAGATGCACAGATGTTCTTAGCAATCTGACAGCCTTTTCCTATTAATAATTTCTTTACGTTAAAATTCCAGATAAAACCTAGAAGATTGTTATCAGAAAATAAGACATTTGCTTAGACCACTTTAAGTGGGGATTAAAAAATGGAAATTATTTGTCAGAGTGTGCTCCTTAGTATTAATTATAATATATATCGGATTCTATTCGTTATCTTTACTGAAATCTGTTTCCTGTCAAATTAGGAAATATTAAATGGATGAATGTGTTTTGTTGCTCTTAATTGCGGAGGAAGTGTAATTAAGAAAATAAAAGAAAAAATCATACTCAATGTAGCTGCAATCTAACAAAAATATAGAGACATTTTTGCTGCAATTGCTGAGGGACTGTGATACATTTTCTAATCTATCTGTAAGTATGCATGTATGCATAACCCTGTGCGTGACCACACGGACATTTCTGCATACATACAGATAGAATTAAGAAATTTATCAGAGTTCCTCAGCAACTGCAGCAAAAATATCTCTTATGTATTTTGTTACCGGTCGATTGCAGCTGCATTTTTGAGTATGTTTTTAATTACCGGTATTTTCTTAATTACACTTCCCCCGCAATTAAGGCAGCAAAACACGTTCATCACGCCGCTTAATTAATAAATACAATTCTAAGGTGAAGTAAATCGAGATAAGACAAAGTAAGGAGGAGCGAATAAAGAAGGCCTCTGTAATGATTCACAGTCGAACCTTTCTTCTATTCGGCTGCGGCGCTCTAAGAACCAAAACCCAAAGAGCTCTTTATGCCGGGTTGAATCTGTTTCAGGGGGAAAGAGAGAGGGGACCCTTTCCAGAGGAACCGGTCCTTCTTTCTTCTCTACGGGGGTCTGTTGGAAGAACGGCTTCGCAAAGATTCACCGCTCGAGACCGATCGGGCCCAGATACACTGACGTCTCGGGGCGCAGGCTTCTTCTCAGCTAAACTTGGGGACGCATGTAAAATAAGGGATGGGGGGGGCGGGAGGCACACTTTATGGAACCCTCCAACGCGTCTCACCACCTTAGAAAAGATCAAAGGGCGCCCTCCCCCGATTTAAAGGATCTGGCTGTGCGGCTGAGAGTAATGAAGCCAGGCTTTGCAGCGCTCCAGCGATGGCTGGGAGACGTGTTGAAATGCGATAAATCAGTAGAGAAGAGGTGTCGGGTGTCCCCGACCCCCAGAACAGGGAGCCGCTTTCTTGCGAGGAGACCTCTACGAGACCGCTGCTCTCCAAGTTTTTTCCTACTCAAGCCCGTAGTATCGCAGTCTATGCCCGGAAGGAAACGTACCGATTAAAAAATATAGATCAAAATTTCAGTTCGCGCCTATTAAAACGGGGGAAACGGCTCTCTCAATCCCTAGGAATTCAGTTGAGCATTGGGAAGGTATATGATTCGCGGCGACATTTCTTCCCTTGTATTTAGAAAATCTATGTAGAAATTTTATGGAGTATGGGCGCCAATCTTATGTAAGTAACTCTAGGTGACCAATATTTGTCAATAATAATTCTAAATATCTGGCTGTCTAGGCCATCAACCATAATACTTATAATAATCTCTGTAAACAAAACAAATATTGATAACGGCCAGCTCTGTACGTCGAGATGCTCCCGCTTGAAGCAAAAATCACGGCCTGTGTTCGGCGCTCGAGGCCGGCCAGCGTTTCCCGACTAGACTAGCCCGCTTGGGCAGGAGCAGCCGCCCTGCCAAACTGAAGACTTCCGAAGCTTTTGGAAGAGCTTCGGGCGCTTCCATTCCACTTAACGCAGCCGCCGGCCTGTCAACTTCTCCGGGGAGATGCAGAGCACCAGAACCCGGGAAAACCTATCTTTGTCCTGCTAGCCTGATTCCAAAAGTGCGATAGAGTTGAAAAGAAACCCAGAATAACCAGCCAAGGGATCTTCGGGGAAGGAGGTTTATAGCCCCCCCCCGGTCGAAAATCCCTTTCAGGTTATTCTGGGGTGGGGGACACAGTACGACGTTATGGAAGGCCAACTCATCACCCTGGCGGGTTTTGCTTCAACTATACTTTTCAATTGGAATCCGACTACGGAGTTAAAAATCCTTTTATATGCGAAGAGTTTTGGACACGTATATCGTGAAGAAAAGGCCCGGAGGAGGCCGGGTGCAGGGAAACCCACAGAGCAGGCAACTATAAGAGGCCGTCAGGCAATAGGAATGAGGCCCTAATATTGAATAACAGTCACTGGTTGGAGAAATCAGTTGCATCCAAAGGACAAGGAAAAGGAAAAGGAACAGGAAAAGGAAATTCCTATCTTTATATGGGTCAAGTTTAGCAAATTTCTATTCATTCACTGAACATTCATAGAATCCCAGATCATTCATAAATGTTCAGTAACGTTCTATACTATTCTAAAGTAATCATTGGCAAAAAAAAAAATCTAGACTACTTTTCTTTTCTCTAGGGAAGGAGGGCTTTCCCACCTCAGATTGAAATGAGACTCCACCGCTAACTCTAGGAGCTCTGCCGGCTTAGAGCAAAGGCCTTTCGTTCCGTCGACCAGGGAAAGAGTCGCCAATTGGACTTCTTCGCCAGCCAAAAAGAACCTGTTTTCTTTTGGAGGAGAGTTTTGGAAACGCCAGATGGCCCCAGAAAATACCTGCCCCAATAGCCTGTTGGTGGCAGGCCACGCACTGGAGACTTGGACGTTGCTCGCCGGGCCCTCGGGCCTCGCTCACCTGCCAGATGCTTCAAAGGAAGGAGGGAAGGAAGGAAGGCCGTAGTGAGGACTGGAACCTTGCTATTGCACGGACTAGTCCTCTTTATTCCCGTAGAGGAAGTAAGACCAACCTGCCCGTCACCATCCTCTGCGGCCTTCAAAGCACACAACCTCTGGGGTAATAAATCACAAGCAGGGGTGGGAGTACATACACAGAGAGGGGGGGGGGCTGGCTGCTAGGCTTTAGAACCCAATCCACTCAATTGGAGTTCCGCTGATGGAAGTTTTGGGCTGGACGCGGGGCCATCGAGGATTGCTTTAAAGGAAGAACTGCGAGGCAGGCAGACCGCAGCGGCGGAATCAATTGCTCAAGAGTAGCGCACTGTCAGGAGTGATAGCAGAGGCCAGACTGGCCCGCTCCTTCCGAAGCCCAAAGGCGACCAAGACGACGGAACGGCTCTCTGACCGAACTTTTCAGGCGCCTTCGCTTGTTAGCCCCCCGGGTCCCCCACTCCCCAGCATGAAGCTGGAGAAGAGAGTGCGAATTACCTGCCAGGCCTTTGGCTCAAATTTAGTCTCTCAGAATTTTCCCATTTTTAAGAATGTGTGTATTTGTGTGTGTGGGTGTGTTAAACCAGTCCTCATGAAAATTAGAGATGCTGGAAAACCTCAGGTTAACCTGCTCAAAACTGAAAGTGAAAAACCTAAGCCAACAAACTTTTCAAAGCGGACGGTTTTTCTACCCTTTTATAGAAAGAGCGCCTTGAAGACCGCAATGAAGAAAACGACCGTCGATCCTCTCCCCACTCCCAATTCAGCGAATCCTAAGAAACTTGTTTCTGTGCATTTTAGTTTCGATAACGATTTCGAGATCATCCATAAGGTAGTTGATGAGGGGAAGAAGGGGGAGAGTTCGGCCTTGGCTAAGTCCCGCGATCCACTCCCGATAGTTCATGATCAACTGACTGCCCCACGGACCTTGCTCGTTCCCAGCTTTGAGGTGTTCGATCCTGCTGGACGCCGCTTTGACCCAACGGTGGCACCGAGGTTTGACTGCCACTCTTGGCGCCTCCTCAGCTCTTGCAATTCAGCGAACCCTGGCAGACTTGGACAACTGCTGGGCACCGCCGTGTCCCCGGCTGAACCTTACTAAAGCTGCAAACTCGCGCCTTGTGGGGCGCTCTCCCCAGAGATAATGCCTAGGGCATTTCTCTGTGCCTGCCCTTTCCCTTTCCTTCTTTCCCAGGCACACAGCACTGCTGGAAGTGGCCGGCGGCCTTCCCCGAGGTGGGCCTCTTTTAATTCCAGGTGAGGTTTGCCTCGATGCTGGGCTATTCATAGCTAGGAGCCGAGCTATTCCTGTCCAGCGGGCGAGCAGGGGCTGCTGCTGGACGCGCCCGGAAGGAGCCAGGGAAAAAGAAAGGCGCCTCTTTAGAAAAACCCCGGGTACATTTGCTTGTACGAGGGGGGACAAGCAGTCTTCGTACGAACCCCCCCCCCCTCAATCGATCTGCACTGCATTGGTGTGAAAGTGCCCTGTAACTGGCGGTCTGGAAAGGGAAGCGAGGAAAAGGCAGCTGCTGCCTGGACCACTTTCACGGCCGAGGCTCCACTTCAATAGCTAGTCCTCCCCCGAGCCCGCCCAACACACCCCAGCTGTCAGTGGAAGGGCAACCTCCGGGTAGCCGGCGTTAAAGCTCTCCCAGATCCAGTTGCTCTTAGGACCGGCAACCAGGGCCCTAAGGGCCGGACACCCGCCGCCTCCCGTCCCGCCTTGCGCCACGCTCACCGGGGTTCAAGTCCAAGCACTGGGCAGGGTCGTCGGCGTCTGGCAGCTGCCCGTCGGGGCTGAGGCTCTCCATGGACAAATCCAGGCCTTTGCCGTCCCAGTCGCGGAGCTTCCTCTTCTTGTGCGAGCCGATCAGGGCCTCCACCGAGAAGGCGTGCGCTCGAGAGCTGAGGGCCACAGCCGAGCGCCTCCTTTCGCTCATCTTAGCCGCCCGGCGGGGTGCCGAAGCCAGGCGGCCGCCGCTCCACCGGCCGCCGAGCTGGCAGAGGACGGGTGGGGGCTGGCGGGCCGGGCCGGGCCGGGCCGAGACGGAAGCAGAGCGGAGAGGCCGTTCCGACGTGAGTGTCCGGCGGCCGCCTGGGCGCTACATGGGTGCCGAGTTGTTGGCTGGCCGAAAGGCACCGCTCAGAGTCAGGCTCTCGGGCTGCGCTTCGTCTCTCTCTGACCCCCCACCCCCCTCTCGATTTTCCCCTCTCTCCCTCTGATTGATCCAAACTCCTGGGGAACTTTCCCCCTCTTTCCTCCCTCGCCTGGTCCCGGCTGCGAGCGCCCGTCAAGAGTCGCTGCCCAATGGGAAGGTGGCGAATCCGGAGACCGCGGTCGCGGGAGCCAATGAGGAAGGGGCGGGCCAAGCGCCCGGGCTTCCCGGCCGCCCGCGGTCTTAACTCTTGCAGAGCGGGAGAGCCTGGCGCCCCCTCCCCTCTAAAAAGGCGGCCAGCGGGCGCCCAGCCTCCACTCGGGCCCAGATGCCTCCTGGCAGCTCGCATAAACCCCCTCCCAAATATGCGAGCCTGCGGGGAGTGAACTCTGCAGCGTCTGTGATCGTAAGCAGAAAAGATTAACAATATTACACTATCCTTCTGCTCCCCCACCCCCAACCCCGAGCTTATAGGTCGGTCACACATATAAGGAAGAACAACGCCTTCTCCGGGAAAATTCTTGGAGGAAAAAAGTACCTTTTCTGAAGTCCCAATCATAAGTGGGAGTTGCCACAATCGATGTCCTATAACTTAAATCTGTAGATTTGAATTTTATGCGTATACATATTGCACTCCTTTGGTGAAAAGAGCGGTTTTTGTTAAAATCTAGCCAAACTTCGATTTAGCAGAAAAAGAAAAGAAGCAAGGAGCATATTTACCTTTAGGAAACACTATAAAGATTTGACTACACTCCAATATATTTCCTAGTTATATGCCTTGTGCAACCACGGCAATAAATTTAAAAACTCATAGGTGCTGCGCGTATAATATTGTATGTCCATATAGCGGCTTTCATAGGACCATGTCTCGGATTGTATCCAGGTAAGACGTCCCTTATTTTATATAATGCAGTGTATAAAATGCAGGAAATGCTTCACGCCTTAGTCCTATCGACCCAGCCACTTCCATAAAAGCTATTTATAATATCCAGAAAACACAGATTAACGATGGAACAAACTTGGACATGTTACCGATTATAGTGGGAAATCGAGATGCACAGTTGGGGCTGCCATTTAGCTCTGCTGCCGTCTTTCCGGCGGTTCTGCTTTAGACCCTGCTCGCTAAGAAATCAGGGTTTAAGTCTGAAATCCTAAAATCAAGGTTTTACTAAGCAAATTACTTATCTGTCAAGCTGTGCCCGACTGACTGGGCGAATTCATCAGGGCTTGGCTTGTGTCTTGGAGTTGAAGGGCACTGCCTATTCCACGATTCCCCCAGGCAAAAGGGCTTCCAGTTGTGATTTTCAGTGTATGTTGCGACTATAGTAGGCTCTTCCAGAACACAGTGTATAATTTCTAACCCTGATTATCTTTCCTTTGGCGTTTTTGTTCCCGTACCCCGTGCATTCGTTGACTCCCAGAAATAAACAAACAAGGAAGCAACAAAAGCAGGCGGTTAGTTTTTGCACAGAAGGTGAACGAGCAGATGAAGCGAACCTAAAGGGGGAATGGCCTGCAAGCCGCAAACCAAAGCGGATTTACCGTACCCAGCGGCAACACGGCAAAATGTAAGCGGCGCGACCGAGACTCTGGCGACGCGTTCCGCCGCGAGGCAACGCAGCTCAAAGGCCGAGTGGAGGAGGAAAGCAACTCCCTTCGCCTCCTCTTCTGCGAACTTCCAAAGGCACCGGAGAACGTGCGGCGCCCTTTCGCTACAGGATCTGCACACACGCACACCAATAACACACAGCAAATGCGTGGGTCCGTTCAAATAGGCAAAAGCCCAGTCCAGGACTAGGTCAGGAACCGGCCGGGAGGGCGTTGCCCGGTTCTGGAGCGGCGCTCCGTATTGAATACCCTAATTCCTCCAAGTTTTCTCGTTTGCCTTGCTGCTTTTGCCTCTGGTTGGGTTGCCCGGCACGGCTGCTCCCTCTTCCTACCTTGGCGGTGCCTAAAAGATGCAGAGGGAGGCTGAGGGAGCGTTCAAGAGGCTCCCAAAGACTCCCCTTGGCTCAGCCAAAACGGTACGGGTTTGGTTCTCACGAGGGAAAGAAATGGAGTCGCCAAAAATACAGGTTTTAAAAAAAGATTTTACTTTCCATTTTGTTTAATTTTAAAAAGCCCGTTTAATTCTCCCATCCAGGCTTTCTTTCCTTTAAAATCATTTGATATTGTCTTCTTTATTAAATAGAATATTAATTTCAGGACAACATTAAATGCTGTCATCAAGGAACAAAAACACCTAGCCCACTTTGAATTTTTGGGGTGAGTTTTTGGTCTGGATCTTGGTTTAATGTTTTGAACATTTTAGGAGTAAGTTGTATGGAGTTCAATGAAACTTAGTTTTAATAATAAATATGTTCATCGCGGATATTTTTTTTTCTTTATGAAAGCTATTAACCAATGGAGTGTCTTCTGTGGAACGTCCAGTGGATCGTTGGTATGGCGGCCATAGCGGAGGAATGCTGAAGGGACTGAAAATTCCGCCTGCAATTCTCTGTGCACTGCATTCAGTTACCTTAAGATGAAGGCATAAAGTCTATCTGTGGTCAAATGTCTATGTACCTGGTGAAACTGCTTCCAAGGAGATGGTACGCACCTGGCCATCTACCTTTAGAAGAAAGTAAGAGGTCAGATGTTCAGAGAGACAGAGAGGTCTTGTTTGACACTTAAAAGGAATAAAGGATCCTCAATCAAATTCCCCAGGAGAATTCCAGGGAACATTCCTCTCCCTATTCACCCTTTCGTTTGCCTTGGACTTCGTTGTTTCATTTGTTTGCAGACTTAGTTTAAAATACATGGAAGATCCTCTCCCCCAGTCTTATTTACCTACCTGACCTTCTCCTGCGCCAAGGCTAAAGGATATCCTGCCCTGTCATGAGAGGGGTGAAGGAAATGGTTTCCGCCTCAGGTAACTAACGAAAGTTGTGCAATTTAGCCAAGTTTATTCTGCAGAGAATGTGCCAGGGCTGCTGACACCCAGGATCAGAAGGCAACCCAGCCACACCATTTTTCTCTGACCTTCTCTGAAGCCTCACCAATGACTAACTTCCCATCTGAAGCTCCACTTAATTTACTAAAAAGCCAGGCAATGTGAATACTCCATTCGCTTTGTGGGTGTCCTAGAGATTGTCCCTAGATTGTGACAGGGCACTGAAGCCAGCTCCTATAGATGATGGCCTGTATTAAGGCTGAATTACATGTCATTTTTCTTCTGACTGTCACAGTGTCACAACCACCCAGGTGTGACCCTTACAGAAGTTACTTGTCAAACCCTGACCAGTCACTAACACCTGCCATTCAAGCATTCCTTTGTCCTAGCTTAGCAACTCCTGTGCCTGCTTCTGCTGCATTTCTGTCCAGCGCACCTATGAGAGACTGAGATCCCAGACCTTTCCTTGAATTCCTCAAGGTCAGACTGGTGGCCCATATGAGCTGTGCCCTGGCCCAGGAGCTTTGCTTTCCATAATGGGTCGGTATGTGAGTTGTGGACCTCCTAGAGCAGAGGTCTCCAACCATGGCAACTTTAAGACTTGTGGACTTCAATTCCCAGAATTCCTCAAAGCTGGCTGAGGAATTCTGGGAATTGAAGTCCACAAGTCTTAAAGTTGCCAAGGTTGGAGACCCCTGTCCTAAAGGACAGAAAAGAACCACTCCTACAGCAACATTGCCCTGAGGACTTGAGGCAGCCATTTGACTATGTTCAGCCTCCGGGATTAGCTGAAATTCTGCTGATGTCTGGTGAATTATTGCCATTTTATTAAATGGCCATTAAAGAGGTTGGGAGAGCCAAGCCCAGTTCAAGAGAGATTAATTTCTACCTCTGGGGAATGGCAGGTATGCCAGTTTTCCCCTGCAGGCTAGTGAAAGGGGGCATTCATAAAAACTGTAAAAAGGCATAGCTTTATAGAACACCATCCACTAACCCCTCCCCCCACCTCAACACAGGTATTATTAGCTAGCTGTTCTCCTCCCAGCACCTGAATAAGTAATTTTGGTCTCTGGCAGAGTCCACACACTCCGAGGGCCTCTTGCTGGTCAGATGGTTGCTAGGTGGGTGTGGGGAGATGCCTGAAAGCAATGGGGGGAAAACTTAGCAGAACTCTCCAAGAGCTGTTCAGAATGTAGTTGGGGGGGGGGGAGTCCTTTTGGTTGAGCATGTGGCTCCTGGATCCCCCCCCCCCCAAGGTTCCTGAGGCTGAGAATCTGGTCTGAAGCAGTGACAGCCTCCTTCCACCAAAACCTTCCTTTTGGTTACCTAAAGCGATCTCAGTTTGGTCTCTCATTAGGACAGAAAGGGAATCTTCTGCTCACAGCTTGCAGAAACCAACTGCAAAATGGAGCTATTCAGTTTACCAGGCTCTCCCCACCCCACAGCTTGTACAGCCCTCTTTCCAAAAGATTCACACAAGATAATTTCTTGGAGGCTTTTGCCCTTTCTGATTTCCTTGGACAAGATGGGATTGGAGGAGTTTCTCTTCTCTTGCTCTTTTGCCCCAAATTAAAACATAGTTTTAATCCAACCATGCCATTCTCCTTAAAACTGCCAGATGTTTGCAATAATGTGAGATTTTGCCTCTAGGGACAGGATACAAAATGTAATGGCTTTTCCTTATAATTATTCTTTTAGCTATTCATAAATCTATGTTTTTTCTTTTCACAAAAGGGAAAAAAATTAATTGTGTACAAATCCAGTCATCAGACTTCTCCAATTTTTATCAATCTCATGCTCTGATTCAGCATCAAGCATGCATTAGCAAAGTCTGCATTTTACCTCTGAGACAACCCAAATCTCCAAAACGGGAAGCTGAGAAAATATTTGGGGATGGTTTTTCTCAAGGGCTCAATGTTTTTGTTTCCACAAATTCAGAGGAAACCCTTCCAACAATTGACCAAAATGTGATTATGCCAGAATTGATAAAAGGACATGGATATCTGTAGGAGAGGATTCACGGACCAAGTCATTCAGACACTCTTCATTAGCCCGTCAATCAGTTACATTTTCTATGGAGCCAAAATGATCTTTAGTTTCATCTCAGGAAATTGTATTCAGTGGAATCCTGGCTGCTTTGTTTCAGCAGCTCTGCATTTTTTTCCTTGGAAATTGGTCACCTAGTCTCAAAAACTGGGCAATTACCTACAAGTTATGGCTCAAACCCAGGCCTTTTCACTTAGCAGGTTATTTGGTTATTTCGTTCTCTGGTGAAAGATGCTTCCAGTGCTTGACCCTAACTTTTTAGCTTGGCTCCAATATAGGAGGAAA
>JAEANM010018110.1:0-12748 GCA_017656035.1 Myanophis thanlyinensis | reverse complement strand
CCATCACACAGCCCATTATACCAACATTAACTCCATCAACTAATCAAGAGGCAGCAGCGCAGCCAACCAGCCCAGTACACCAAGCCCTCCCACCAGTATTTATAGAGAGACAGCAGCTCCGGTCACACACTTCTTGCCCTGGCAAAAAGCAGAAGGAGGCAGCCTGAAGGTGGCGAGTGGGATCTCGCTGAAACGTTGCGAAGATATTCTCAAACTTACACAGGAAAAGACCTGAACAGACCTAGACCTGCATACACACACACACACACACAAAATAACAATGTATCCAAGCCTCTGAATGGCGATGTTTCTTATTTCCCTCTAGTTTCACTTCCCTTCATATATCCAAAGCCTGGAATAAAAAAATAAAACCTTTAAAAGATGAACGCAGTAAGCTCTTAAATAAAAATTGGCAAACAGAAAAAAGGAGAGAAAAAAAGAGAATCCTAGCCAAAAGAAACTTTCAAATGAGTTATTCAAAAGAGTTAGTTAAAAGGTAAAAATTAAAAAAGAAAAAACCAGTCCAGTTTAAAATTGAAAAACTTTTAGCAAGTTCCAAGTTCCAATAAAAAGGGGAAAAAACCTTCAGTTTTAATTTAACCTCTTTTATCTTTACTTTCAGTTTCACTTTAAATCCTTTAGGGTGTTCTCTCCCAAAAATAGTAAGTAGAAAATTATCTCACCCAACTGACACACTTTCTCTCCAGCTTCCTTCCTTCCGTAGCTGTCCCACCTGCAGCAGCTTAATGGCTGCCTCTCCATCATCGGTTAAAAGGGATTCTCCTGAATCTATCACAGACTTTGCGATGTCCCTGGGATTAACAGGATGTGCCCTTCTCTGTCACTGTCTCTACAGGACAGTTTCGGTCCAAAAAGACCATCCAGCAGATGAGATATTGACAGCAATCTTGGAGCCCCAAGATCGCCTGTCCTGCCACCGGCAGCACCCACTCCACCCTCCTCCCTGGTGGAACATTTGTAAACTCTTTCTTATATCTCTGTTCATTTATGATCCAGCTCTATGCATCTCAATATTTCCAGTATTAAGTCCAGTCTCATGTTTTAAAGACACAATTCTCCTATTTTAAAATTGTGCTTCTCATTTCTTTCATCCAGTCAAACCAAAAAAACAGATAAATGTTTCTTTCTCTTTTTTTCCTTCTCCTGCTCTTTAATCTCTTTTAAAAGTTTAAGTTTGCTGTACAGTCCTGTTAAGTTTCAATCTTTTCTTCCACTTTATCTGGGTGTAATATACTCCTCCAATTGGCAGATGGCATTGTA
Organism: Myanophis thanlyinensis; assembly: GCA_017656035.1. Taxonomy (NCBI): domain Eukaryota; kingdom Metazoa; phylum Chordata; class Lepidosauria; order Squamata; family Homalopsidae; genus Myanophis; species Myanophis thanlyinensis. The sequence continues at coordinate 11,467 of JAEANM010018110.1, read as the reverse complement.
GGCTCAAGTTTACAATAACAGTCTGACTTAAACAAGTTCTGGAAAATATACTTCAAGGGAAGAAGGAAAGACAAGACATCCAAGAAGAGGTGGAATTGAATAAAAACATGGTTGTAAAAGTAGAGAGGGGGATCCAAAAAAGGGTACCCCCAAATATATATATGAGGAACAATACCAGAAAGGGAAAAGAGGGAAGAAATTAAACAAAGAAACAGTATTTGGAAAAAAGCCAAGGAGAGAATAGAAGAGAGAATAGAGACTCAGCTAGTCTCAGGAGGGAAAGAGATGAAGAAAAGAGTAGATATTCTGAAATTTTAAAAAAGGGAAAGGATAGGGGAGAGAGGAAAGATTAAAACAAATAAGTCAGATGACAATAGAGCCAGAAATTTAAAGAGGAAATGTGCAAAGAGGAGACAAATTAAGAATGAATAAAATTAAGACAAATTTTATAATAATAAAGGGAATGAAATTTTGGAGACTGTGCTATAGAATTGATATGAATATATTATGTTAATACATATGATTGCAATACAACTTAAGGGATGGAAAAATGGCTAATACAAGGAATGTGGTGGTGAGTAATAATATTAAGTTTATATTGACAGATTTTGTAAGCACAAAAAGAGGAATGGTATAAAAATAACAGCAATAATTAGGAAAAGGTTTATAATTATAATTATAATTATTACAATTATTAGAATATTTCAAAAGATTAGAGAAGAATAGAGAACTTGATAATAGGATTTGGTATATTGTTGAAATATGAATTTTTGTAAAATAAACAGGATGAGTATACTTAAGATGGGTACTGTTAATAGAAATAAGAATAATAATGGAAAGGAAGAGAATTAATATGAATCTGTTTGTACCAAAATGATTAATAGTATGGGATATGATTAATGTACTAAAAGATGCCCAGATACCACACTGTACACACAATATGTTATTTTAAAAATAAAAAAAAAATGATATAAAAAAGTGACTTATGTATTTTTCACATTTAACAACCAGTGCAGCTTCCCCATGGCCATGTGATCAAAATTCAGATGCTTGGCAACTGACTCATAGTTATGATGGTTGCAGTGTCCAGGGGTCATGTGATCACCTTTTGCTACTTTCTTACAAGCAAAATGTCAAGGTTCCAAGTAATAAATCCATAGCAAGCAAGACTGATTCATGTAAGTGATTTTTAGTCTGCACTAATTTCATGCCCCTTGGCATATAGTCATACTGGCCACATGACCAGGGAAATGACTATGGACAATGCAGCTAAGAAATTGAGATGTGCATCACCCCCTTAGAATCAGAAATGATTGGACAGAGAAAACCTTTATCTTTAGTAAGAAACTATCTAAAGACAGGCCTGTAAAATAGTAACTGATGGTACCATAGTTTATACAGATGTTTTGGTTTTTAACTTTCATGATCCCTGATATTCAGTCATGATAGCTGAAGCTAATGAAAAAAACAGGGGGGAAAATCAGGAAGAACCTACATTGGGAAAGATATAAATAAATACTTAAATTCTAAAACCATAAATGTTAAACTATTTTCCAGCAGTGGCAAAACCATGCGTTCTTGATATTTGATTCAGAAATAAAATATATAAAGCTATAAAAAGGTAAATACTGCTTGAAGAACAGAACAGAACAGAACAGAACAGAATAATAGCAAAAGCAATTAAAAGCAATTTAACAGTGAGAGTTATTGAGAGAGATAACATGTTCCCACTACTGTGGGGGTGTCAAGCTTGATTTCATTGAGGACTGCATGAGGGTTGTGTTTCACCTCAGGGTGGTTGTGGCCAATTGCTAAGGCAAGACTTCCCTCAGATCCTCCCTCCCTCTCATTATAATCTCCTTCCTTCCGTCCTTTTCCTTTCCCTCTTTCCTTCCTTTTCTTTGTCTTTCATCTTTCCCTTTCTCCTTTCCTGTCCCTTGGATGAACAAATGCAAAAGGGGGAACATTTCTCCTTTTTTTTTTTTTTTAGTTTGTTTTGCTAGCCCTCTGCCAGCAAAAAGCAAAGGACTGGCCCACGGTGCCTCTGCCAATGAAAATGGAGCCTGGGAGGGCCATGTAAAGCTCTCCCAAGCTCTGTTTTCACAGAGGCACCACGGGCCAGTCCTTTGCTGTTTCCAGGGTGACCCTGCAGCCACATCTAAGCATCCCATGGGCCAGATGCAGCCCACGGGCCTTGAGTTTGACACACCTGCCCTACTGGATGGATTCTAGCAGAAACTAGACAACCATCTATCTGGGATGTTTTAATTTAAATTCTTACATGAGCAGTGGGGTAGATTTTATGGCCTAAATTGTTTCTTCAAATTTTATGTTTCTATGTTCTGTGAATACATTTATATGTATATTATTATCTCATGAACTTATTTCTGGACCCCCAAGTCATTTTACAGCCAATGTTAATATAGAGTTAGATTATTTAATGAAAGCTACAGAGGATTAACATACACAATAGTCTAATTCACTAGCAAGGAAGTCTATTTAAAATGTTTAAAAAATGTCAAAAGAGCTAGTTTATAAAAAGTTCAGCATTTGGAAGATTTATCCCTACCATATTTAAAATGACAGACTGCTCAATTTACTCATTTTTTATTAAATTGCCATGTTTCTAGAAGTAGCCCGCCACAGTGTGAGGACATAATCCATATAAAAATTCCAGCATATGAAGTCCCCTTAGCTCTGTAAACCTGAAATGAAAAGTTTATATTTAGAGTGTGTGTCTCTAGAGCTGTTCTCTTCCAACAAGCCAAACACTAGTGTTTCAGTGTTGGGAGGAAGCGAAGACTATGGTGGATTAAAGTTTATAAAATTTATACAGGTTTTTATTCTCAGAGAAGATATAAGGTAAAAAAAGATAGACACACAGTGAAAATTAAGATGGGGGAATCAACATTTGTTCAAGCATACTTACTTTCCTCAGGGTGAAATAGTATCTCATGTTTCCCCCTCTTAAAAATTGCTGGTTTTTAACACAGTATCATTGACATAGATTGTCTTTTATGAAATGTCTTGGATAGTCTTTTCTGCCTTACAATCTAACACTTGACATTTGAGAGAAAGTCAAGTAAATGTGAACCGATGGAACCACATAACATATTAAAACCAAACTAAACAAACTGTGCTTTTATTTAGTACAACGTGTGAATCCAGCAATGTAATTGCTGTTATGAGTCTTCTTTGGGATAGATTTGTGGGTTTATTTTGGAGGGCTGTTCTGCCATTTCAGCTCTCAGGCTGTAATATATACAACTCCTGCAAGGTGTTTGTAGTTTTCTGGTTAACACAGAATTGCTGTTATAAAGTTAAGACCTCCAAATGGTGCAAATAATTCTACAATATTAAATGGCAAACTGTTTCTGGCCACCTAGAGTTCCAGTGATTAGACAGCTGGTCATACACATTTGAACAATAAATGAACAAGCAAATATTATTTGTAGCATAATATTCAGACAAACTGTGGCAGAAATCCCTTCACTACTGATAAATGCAGATTCTATTCATATTAACTTAAAAATTTATCTCTAGATGAATATAATTTGCATGCATGTTGCCATCAATTCAGTTTTATAAGGATTCCATTAACTTATTTTCCCCATGCTCAGTTTCTTGGATGTTCCATTTTGGCAAAGCTTGTGTGTTCATGTGTTACAGCAATTTCAGACACTGACTTCAGATGTGAAACCCACAAATCCCACCAAATTCTATAGATGGACTTTGAGGGATTTCTTTTCAAGGTAGTACAAGCTGTTTTGGTTGAAGCCTTCATATGCAAAAAATAACTAAAATTTCAATGAATTCATTTTATATTTGATCAAATGCCCAGAGACTTCATTTTTTGGTTGGCTGGTTTAGATTTTGGCTCATTTTCCATTTGTGATTTAAAATCTCAGATAATTTTTATACATCAAAATGCTCCTGAAACTCATACATAAATTCAAAGTATACATGGGGCTAAGAATGATACAGGATAAGAATGATACCTGTTTCTTTCCAGGCATACTGTTTTGTGAGACTTTTTTTTTTTTTTACTAATTCCAAAAGTTTAATTCAAGTTTTTGAATTGTAGGGATGACTCTGGGCCACGAGAATTTTTGGGAATTTTCTAAATGGATTTAAATCATCCAAAGTTCTTACATCTTATCAAATTGAGAAATGCAAAGATATTTCACATTATATAGACCATGTAGTAAAAAGCAAAAGCATGGGCATATACACAGAGACACACACGCAGAGACGCACACACAAACTGAAGATATGTATTTGCTGTAGTAAGAAAGGCAAAACAATTGCACAAAGAAACATCTATTCTTGAAATAAGACTCAGAGCAAATATTTTGAAAATATTAAAATATAGGTAGTCCTCGACTTACAACAGTTCATTTAGTGACTATTCAAAGTTACAATGGTATTTTAAAAAGTGACATGGTTTTTGCATTTAGGACTGTTGCAGCGCTCCCATGGTTTTATGATCAACATTCAGATGCTTGGCAAATGATTCATATTTATGACAGTTGCAGTGTCCTGGGCTTATATGACCAGCTTTTGTTATCTCCTGACAAGCAAAGTCAATGGAGAAGCCAGATTCACTTAACAACCGTATGACTAACTTAACAAATGCAACAATTCATTTAACAACTGTGGCAAGAAAATTTGCAAAATGGATAAACTCACTTAAGAAATGTTTCACTTGGTAACATAAATTTAGACTCAATTGTGATCATAACTCAAGTACAGTTTGTTAACTGCTTGTTAACTACACGAAATAGTCCATAGCTATTTGTGCATTTTGCTCCTTTCTGTGAATTTTTACTAATGAAGGTTTTAGCTATTTCAACACAAGGGGTTTGTTTAATATGTACTGAGAAATAACAAATCAGGGGTTTGGAAAGTAAATACTGTAGCTGGGATAAAAAGGTTTAAACTTCTGTCTGCCCATAGTAGTCTAACTCAGAATAGGGGCCCGTATGAGCGTGTCCTTTGACTTTTAAGCTCCTGATTTTAGCATTCATGCCTGTATTTTGACCTTCTATGTTTGAAAATTTCCTGCTGCAACTCATCCAGTTTCAACTTTGCAATGCCTCATTTAAGATCACAGAAAGAAGGGGTATGTTCTTTTTACTCCATTAATTCCTCTTTGTTTGTTTGCCTGCTTTCTGGAAATTGTAATGGAAGAGGAATGTTTATTTTTAGGATGCATTGGGGACGTGCATCCTGTGCCAGAATTCAGCTGTAGGCTTTTGTGATTGCTGTTTTATTTTCTAATTTGCCATGTCTTAATTCAATGCTTCTTTATAATGCTAAGCCATTATATTAGACTAAAGTTGCAGGACTTTTTAAATATTATTATTATTAACATTATTATGTTATCCTAACAGCTTCCAAAAGAGTGGGATTAAAGGTCTGAACCATTTATGCAGCAGAATTTGATCCAAAAAAAGAGGAAAAAATGAAAATATTCTTATCCTATTTTGGAGGTTAATTATTGCCTATAGCAGTGATGGCAAACCTTTTAGATACTGAGTGCCCAAACTGCACAAGCGCTGTGAACACCTGAAGACCAGCTGGCCAATGGGAAGTGGGGCATCCTAACATTGGCAGCTCTGCAAGAGGTGAGATCTGTTTTGTTCCATGAGCTTCTGTTTTGAGAAATGCCATGGAGAAATACGGTGGAGCTGAGCTGGGGTGATGGCGCACGGGCCCAAAGAGAGGGTTCTGAGTGCCACCTCTGGCACATGTGCCATAGGTTCACCACCACTGGCCTATAGTAATAATATAAAAAGAAGAATGGATATTTTTCATTTGGCAATAAAGTCATTATTATTGACTTAAGACCCCCAACACAGATTTTATGAACCTAAAAACTTTAAGATGTCTAGTCCTGAATCACTGCCATATTTTGTTTTTGTTAGGGTTGTAAGTGACCTAACAGTTGGGTGGAAAATATATATAAGCCAAGATGTACCAACAATGTAATCTTATATCTTTAAATCAATACTGTAATATAATTGGTTGCTGTTTCCTCCAGTGGCCATAAGATGGAGCCAAAATCAATGTTGGTTGCTGGTTGTTAGATGTGTCATGTACTGATCAACGTGAATTACTGTGAGTTTTGCAACTGTTAGCAAGCTTTGTGTACTGAACTGTTTATTTGATTTTGGACTGTGTTTTTGGGATTATCCCTGAACTGCAAAACGTTGATGACTGACTATCTTAACTGTGAATGACTTGGATTGTTTGATGGAGTTTGTATACTTCTATTTCCATGAAAGTAAAAACCTATTTTATTTTACAATTCAGTGTCTCTGTATGCTGGCTTGTGTGTTCTTCAACACCACTCTCACAACGCTTCTCTGATCGCACTCGTTCTCCTAATGGGGATCTTACCTAACAGTTTTGATTTTTAGATAAGACCTTATAGATCAAATTGCCAATTAGTTCAATGGGAAAAAAGAACAAATTTTGAACAATATTTTATTAATGGAACTACATAATCTGGAAAGGGCACCTGCCATCTTTAATTTAATATCCAAATTCAAACACCAATATTTAAAAAAGAGATAGTAAATGTTTAAGAAAATTGGCATGTCATAAAATTCTCAACGGTTTGATTTTTTAAAAAAACATTTTTCTATTCTACTGTTTCAAGGTATGTTTTGGGTTATTATTAACAGGAATCTGGATTTAGATGTCAGACTGAACATAGACCTTATTAAACAAAATATAAAATATAATTTCTGGGGAGGGAATAAGCATATGTTTTCTAAATGTGAACTGCTGCATTTGATTATAAATGGCTATGTAAAACAAGATGCCAATGCCAAGGAAAACATGTAAACTATTTTGAGGATCCAGTTAACTTGAAGCTTATGCTGGGTGACATTTATATGTGGAGGTTGTAAAGTTCTTGTGGCTTTCCAAATCCAAAGTGTATTCTCTTTGTTTTGTCCAAATAAAATATAGGTTTATGCTATGCATGTTCAATCCACTCTTCACTGTGTTGCAACCCATGAATTGATGATTGTGCTACAAGCAGGTATTTGGGAAAACCTTTGCTCTGTGATACTAAATGACTATCTTCATCGAGAACTACAAGTCATAGCTAATGTTTTCTATTTCCTTTTGGGATTTTTTTTCTTGCTTTCCTACACACTTCAAACCCAGAACAGGGATTCATATAACTTGGTGTCCTAAAAGCAGAAAGGTAATCAGTGTGTAGAAGAATTATACACTGATCTGAATTAGTTTATTATAAGAATATCCCAGTATCCATGAATAAGATTTAGCTCCATTGTCATCTACAGGAAAGCCAAAAAAGTGCAATAAAGGTAGTTGTTCAAAGTCTATCCTTTGTTTATGTCTGTCAAAACGACACATGTAAATGGGGGTGGAGCTTTAGTCATGCAGTCACAGTCAATTGACTTTTTTTATTACCTGTCTGCCTCCATAGATGCTCGTGTACAATTGTTTTTTACTTTGTAAGCTTATAACAATTTAATCAAGCTGAAGGACAGTGTGACAACAGGCTTGGTCTGTTTTTCAATTTATCCTTATCTCGAACTGGATGCTTAAAATGTTTCCCTCCTTCACCCTGGAAAAGATCAATCAATCACATACATATGTGCATCATACATACACAGACACACACATTATTTTGCTTTTCAGAGTCAGTGATGCCTGCACTTGCAGCCTCCTTGAATATCTACTATACCTAATAAATCCTAGTTGTTAAAGTCTGTATTGTGCTTTTAATTGTCAAAATCAAACTGTCAAATTGTTTCAGTGCAGCTTTTTGGAAAGTGGTGTATAATGGTGGGCAAACATAGTGTCTGTGTGCAAAATTCTAAAAATCCAGTGGCCAGGGTCCAAGGTATGATGTGAACCTTACTCAAAGGAAATGTGAATATAAGATATTTTATTGGCAGCTTGCCAGATTGCACAAGAAATCTCTTTTGAAATGGAGAACTGCATGAAATATCAGGATGTAGAAGCAGCAGAGAAAAAGCAGGCATCCATTTTTAGTGGATGCTTTCAAGAGCCCACCTAGAATTATGATGGGATCTCAGTTATGATAAATGCTAAGCACTGTAATTCTTCTCAACTAAATTACAACTGAGATTACAGTTGAGATAAGGAAGCCTGGAAGGCAGCACACTTGCATAAAGAAGCCAGAAAAATGGAATTCCTTAGCAGTAACTGAAGTAGTTTATTGCATAGTATGTTTATAGCCTAAGGTGATGTTACTCAACCTTAGCAAATTTAAGATGTGTGGACCTCAACCCCAAAATTTCTCAGCCAGCATGCTGGCCAGGGAATTATGGAAGTGCACACTTCTTAAAGTTGCTAAGTTTGAGAAACAAAAGCCTAATGTGATCATGTAAAAAAATCAATGGTAGAAACAATGAATCCTTGGACCAATATAAATCCTGTTTTGTATTTTAGGTTTTAATGGTTTTTATTTATGCAGATATAAATGATCCTGAAAAATATACAGGTTCATATATCTGTTCACTGACAGGTATTAAGGCTGATCCAAGGAACTACTTCATGAGTTAATTTTACTTCATTATACCACCTTCATGCTAAAGCTGTATTAAGAAAGCTTTTTTCTGCCATCTTCTAAAACATGATTCACTATAAGCACATGTTAAGATGTGGATATGCTGCTGACAGTCTAAGCCCATGATGGCGAACCTATGGCATGCATGCCACAAGTGGCACACTGAGACCTGAAAGGCCTGGCACGCGAGCTGTTGGCTAACTTATCTCCAGCTGTGTATGTGTGTGCGATTTTGCATGCGTGCACGCACACGAATGTGGAATCCCAGCTGGTGTTTGGGCCTCCACTGCACATGCATGCAAATACGCATGTGCACACAAGCAATCTGCGGAGTCCAGCTGGTCTTCAGAGCTCTGCTGCACACGCACATGCGTTTTTGCAAAAGTTGTGCACATGCACAGATGGCATGCGTGCACATGCAGCACATGTATGGAAGCTGTGTGCATGCACAGATTGTGCACATGGGAGAACCATGCACATGCACAGATGGCACACATGTGCGAAGCTCGGACCTCTTCAGCACCCGGTAAGTAAAAGGTTCACCACCACTGGTCTAGGCACTAAGAGGAAGGGCCCCAGGCGACTAAAAGAAAGCCTGTTTTTCATGAAGTTGTTCCTGAGATCGGTCCTCAGGATCTTCTGGTAGAATGCCTCATGTCATGTTAATTGTATGCTGGCTGGGGAATTATGGAAGTGCAGTGGAACCTCTGGTCATGAATGCCTCTCACCACAACCAAATCAGGTGCTGAACAAAAATTTTGCAAACTATTTGCATCTGGTCATGAACAAAAAGTCAGGTGGCGATCAAAGATGGCATGGCCAATTTCCCCTTCTGCGCTGATTTCTCCTTCTGTGCTTTTTTTTTTTTTGTGTGTGTGCAGGCATGCACAGTTAGTTTTGCTTCTGATCACAACCAAATTGGGTGCCAACAGAAGTTCTGAAATGAATTATGGTCACGACCGGAGGTTCCACTGTATTGGCAAAATTGTAACCCGAGTCTTTGTAGTAAATCTCAAAGTGTAGGTAGGTCCATGGTATAATTCCCAAATAAGTGAATGTAGAACTGTAATTTAAGTAATTTAAAACATATGATTTCTTATCTGATTGATGTTTATAGAATAAGAAGCACTAGACAGGTAATATGCTAATACATTAAGCTACCTTAAGGGCAATGTTTTCTGTCCCTAGTAAAAATGTGCTGCTGTCTGTTGTGTTGTGGGAAATAAAGAGGGCTCAGACCAACAATCAACTCCTGAATGCTTTATTAACTGGGTGTGATTAATTAACAAGGGGCAGCAGGCAGGCAGCTCCCTTTTATAGGGAACTGTCAGCCTGCAACCAATCAGATTAAAGAATTTTCCCATGCTGTAAATGCATGAGGTAATGAATAACTTCAGCGCATGTGCGAACATGGCATCCCTCCCCACCCAGCTGGCGCCAATTGTCCACATTGTCCATTCAGTTAGGCTGGGCAGCAGCATTCCTTCTCAAATCTGTGCATGCCCAGCCTTATTTCTGCTACATTTTGGTCAGGAGCGGTCGCCTCTGGAACTCTCTCCAGTCTTCATTCTCCCTGTGGCTTTTGGGCCTCTGTGGTGGGTGCGGCCTCTGGCCTCCGGATGATGGCCCCAGGTAGGAACTATGGCGTTTCTTCTCTTTCACCTTTGGCTCTCCGTTGAGTTTTCTCCAGAGTCTGTTGTGGTTTCACTTTCAGCCTGATTGTTGGTTTCCTCTCAGTTCTCGCTGTTCACTTCCATTCTACTTCAGAGTTGGTTGATGTGCCTCTTCCATTGCCGTCATCCAGGGTGAGGACATATGACTGATCCATCAGTGGATTACCAATAGCATTCGGTCTGCTCCAGTTTCTCTTGTGATGTCTGCGGCTGTCAATGGGCTGTCTGGCAGGTGCTCGATCATGAGTAGTCTTGCCACTGGGGCTGGTTGGTGTTTTCAGGGGGCACCTGTTCAGTGCATCTGCATGTGATATTTCACTTCCCAGCTTGTGGATCAGCTCATAGCTGTACAAGCCTAGGAACTCTGCCCACCTTGTCATTCATGGAGATAGGACTTGTGGGGTTTTCTGGTTGCCTGCAATTATGCCTAATAATGGCTTGTGATCGATGATTAGCTGGAATTTCCTGGCATACAGGTATTCGTGAAATTTCTTGATTCCTGCTACAGCTGCTAGCGCTTCTTTGTCTAGCTGGCTATAGTTCCTTTTGGCAGCTGACATTGTGTGGGAGAAGAATGCAATTGGTGCTTCTCTGCCATTTGGGAATTTGTGGCTGAGCACTGCCCCCATCCTGAATGGTGACACATCGCATGCCAGTGTCAGGGACAGCTGTTCATTGTACTGGATAAGCAGGATTTTGGATAAAATTAGTCATTTGACCCCCTTAAATGTGGCGTCTTCGCTTGGCCCCCATTTCCAGGTTGCTTTCTTCTCTAAAAGCCAATGAAGCAGTTCAGCCATGATTGCTTTGTGCTTGAGGAAGATGTTGTAGAAGTTGAGGAACCCCAGGAATGCTTGGAGCTCCGACTTGTTTGTGAGGGTTGGTGCTTCCTGTATGGCTTTGACATTTCTCTGGTGGGGTGGATGCCTTTGGCATCTATCAGGTAGCCCAGGAACCCTACCTCAGGGATGGCTATGTGTACTTCTGTCAGGATTCCACACAACATCTTCAACTCAATCAGAATTCCAGAGAATGAAAGTTCAAAGAATAAGATTTTATTTGAAAAAACATTGTCTTGGTACGATCTGTTGAATCTCTAATCTAAAACTTCTGGGATTCCAACACCCAAGTTAAACTCAAAATTCCACCCCATTAATTATCACATGCCAATTATTGTCCAACTACTTCAAAGAGGAGTCCAATGACTTCTCAAACACTT
>JAEANM010018109.1:0-12749 GCA_017656035.1 Myanophis thanlyinensis | reverse complement strand
GACGCAGCCTGCGTGTCGCCCTGCTCCGGGGGTAGACCTTGACGCAGCCAGAGGGGTGTGACGTCCCCTGTCATACCCCATTACTTCATCTAAATACCTAATCTTAGAATCAAGCTGTATGATCTGGGCAAATGACTCCAGTGTCCTGTCAGAAAAAAGATATTACAGGTTTTCCTCTTCTTCCAATAGAAGGAAAGGTAATTAGAACACCTAGGAAATACCTAGGAAAAAACCTCAACAAAGACAATAACTGTATTACTCACTTTCAGATCCACAAAAATATATATATTAAAAGATAGAAATACAAAAGGAGTCCAGCTGAATCATGCCATAGAACATTCTAGTCTAGCATTATGTATCACATAGTAGCCCACTGAACTATGTGAGAAGTCCACAAGACACATTAAACCGTTTTCCTGTTACTTCTCAGCAAAGCATGTTCCTCCATGATTCAAGATAATAATATTTGGCATGGTTTAAACTTTCATGACACATTCAGCACCCTTTGATAGTTGATGTACCTTAACTGGCTGCCATTATCAGCAAATTCCTCAATTGTATGTGCTGGGTAAAAAAATACTTTGTAATATCAGACCACAATTCTTCCTGCATTTTATTTCTAACTAAACTAAACTAAACTATTTCTAAATAAACTAAAATTCTATTATTATGAATTGGTAAAAAACTTTTCTGTATACAGATTAACTATGCATAAAAGCATTATACACTACTGTCTCCCATTACTCTCATCAGATTCAGTTATTATTTTTTCTTTTTTTAATAAAAGTTTTTTATTTTTAACATACAGATTGTTGTGTGAACAGCATGGTACTGGGTGCCATTCATTTTAGTACAAACAAAATCATTTTGATCACATTTGATACAATTACTAATCTTGTCCAGTTCCTAACATAGTATACATTTTATATCATTATAATCTTCCATTATTTAATCAACCAAAATTTCATTTTATCCATATTTATGCCAATCCCTATTTTCTATATATCCTTCCTTCTATTAAAAATAAAATCCGGATTATCTCTATTACTTTTAACCATTTATAGAATTCTAATAGTAACAATAGTGAAAATACACATACTTTTGTCACATTATGATCATCCTTCCATCATTGTTAATCATATGCATTATACACTTCCCAAGTTGTAAAAATCTAGTAATAAGGTTCATATTCATATTACAGTCTTATTTAATTTCCAATGTTACAAAATACCATTTTTATATCAATCCCAATGCCTAATATCATTAAATCGCACACATTATGCTTCACAAGCTCTATAATTCTAACAATTGACTCAGTTTTTCATTACTCAATTCTTAATTGTACCTTCCCTCTTAAATCAAATTGTTATTTTGTTGCTTCCCTTCTATCTAATCTCACTTTTTAACTTCTAGTTGCGCTCCTGCTATCTTTTAAAAAAAAAAGAGAGAATTTTTTTTCCCTTTCCGTCATCCCTTGTCCTCCTTAATGTTTTGATTATATTTTTTTTGGCTTGGCTCCCACACTCCTCTCTTTGATCTATATTTCTATCTCCACCGCCCTCTTGATTGTCTTTACCTATTCCATTGTTTATTTTCGAAAGTATTCTTGTCCCTATCTCCTTTCCAGACACAATCTCCTGATTCTTCCATTTCTCTTTTAATTCTTCTAAAATATTCTCTCTTTGTCCTGTTTCATCCATCATTACTTTTAATATTGTCCATTTTGGTTTCCACTTTTCCCTCTGTAGCCTCCAAACTGTTAAGTTTTTGCTTTCTGTTTTCCACAATTCTCTTGTCTTTTGAAGTAATGACACAATCTCCTCCCAATTACTCATTTCTTTTTGGAACATCTCATAAAGTTTTATTGTATCCACCTTTTATCTTTTTTTACCCAGTGGTCCAACAACTATATGTTCAATTATTAAATCAGGTATTAAATTCCTTAAGGGTAGATTTCTTTCTTGCTCTGTTAGGTTTCAGATGTAAAAATTCTTTTTGACAGCAAAGGGCACTGTTGAATCCAATTTCCAATATTTAACAATTCTTTTTAATTTTTGTATTAAAAAGTATTTTTTTAAAATACTTAAAATAAAAAAAAATTTGTATCCAGTGCTTCCAAAGTATTAATTTTTTAATATCCATAATTCCAGCACTAAGTGCCTATCCAAAACTATGCTTCTTCCAATTGTGAATCCAAATTTCTATATTTTTAATAAATGGGTGCCTTCCCCTTTAAATCTCTTCATTCTGTTTAAGCTCTTTTTTCCTCTCTCTCTCTTACCATTAGTTCATTGCCTCTTCCAAAATAATTGGAGACACTTTCTTTTGAATAGTCTTTTGGGGTTAAAATTAAGATAGCAAAGATTCTTCTCACCCAGTTCCAGACACTCCTCACAAACTCTGCTCCTGCACTGTGCTTAGCTGATCCTCAGTTGTCACAGCTTCATGGCAGCCATCTTTGGCTGCCTCTTCGTCCTGCTGTGGCATAGAGGGAATTATGCCCAGGAGTGTCACCAGGAGAGCTGTGTACTCTCCCTGACCTGAGCACTCCTTCTTGGCTTCACAGCCCCTCCAAGGCGGCTTTCGGCTCTCTAAGGAGCCCACAAGCAGGGGAAGACTAGAGCAGAAGTGAAGCAATCTGCTTTCTTTTTCTAGAGGTGCCGTGACATCAACCGGAAGCCAATTATTTTTCTTATGATTCAACAATATACCCCAGAATCATGTGTTCTGATATCGATCAATTCAGTCTATTCCACATTAATGGAGTTGGGAGGAGTTAAGGCATATGGGAAAATTAAACTGTTCCTGTTCTCATCCTTAAAATCCTTCTCAAGTTATCACTTTTAACTTTTACCCTTTTCCCCTCTAAAAATCATAATGTTGCACTTCAACCATTTTGGTACCAAATTTCAGTGATGTGGTCTTGGGAAACTAGGGCATCTGATTATAAATTAAGATTTATCACCCTTGCTTTAATTTATGATTGTTACATTTCTTGCCCAGGCCTGACTACATAGATTTTGTCCTTACCGAATAATCTCATAAAGATAACCTATCAATTATGGTTATAGAATTTGATCAAAAACCTTTATTGCATACACAGAAAAGTAGCTTCCATAGTATCAATTGGGATTTCCAATTTTAGTCATTTATAAGTCATATAATTCTCAGTTCTTTGAAATTCAAAATTGATACATTAAATCTATATATTACTAAAACTCATATCTGTAACCATTAACTAGATGAAATGGTTTGGACTACATCAGACCAAACCTATAATCTACATTGTCCTGTTGCTAAATCATAGTTAAGACTGCCCACATTTAGGCTTACTCAGAGTTAGAATTTGCCCATTGGTTTCAGCTCTCTTAACAATTCATAATAATTTAGTGAGTTTGGAAAAAAGATTTATCAGACAAATTGGTATCACATGACATTTCATCAGAGCATTAATACTATTGTTCTGATCCAGCCTTCACAGGCAATGAGAAACAAACACTTTTTAAGTCAGGGCAGTTTTTCATGTTGGATCAACAAAATCAAAAGTAATTACCATATTTTTCGCTGTATAAGACACACTTTCCCACCCCCTAAAAGTTGGTGAAAATTGTGGTGCATCTTATATATCGAATACAGTCATCGAAAACGTTCCTTCCCCTCAGCCCCCAGAGGCATTTTGCAGGGCTTCAGAAGCCTCTGCAGGGCTCATTTTCACCAAAAGTAGATGAAAAACAGGCCAGATTTTGGCAAAAATGAGCCCTTTAGAGACTTCTGGAGCCCTGCAAAATGCCTCTGGGGGCTGTGGGAAGGAATACAAGACACCTGGGGGGGGGGGTTAGGAGACTAAAAACGGCCCATTTTTCAACCATTTTTTTGGGCCTCCCAACCTCCCCACGCATTTTATATTCCCTCTCCCCTGCCCTCAGAGGCAATAATCTTCATTATTCCCTTCTATTCTTATTTTCTTCCAAGAATCACTCAGCCTTTATGGTCTTCCAGCATTTCCAGTTTTGACTATTTTCTGTCACCAAATGCCTATTTTTTAAATAAAGTATTTTTTCCATTTTGATAAATTTGTAGATCCTACCTAAGTCTGCAAGCACTAGTGTGAAGAGATGATGTCACATTTGTTCTCATAATGATTGTAATTGTAAAGTTTGGTTAATTAGCTGTATATTTACCAAATTTCCAAGATTTGTGGTACCAGTATGATATATAAGCTGTAGACAGCATAATAGTTTGAATAAGAAGAAAGTGGACATGGGGTACAAGCTTCTCTTTGATAATTACACACATCAGTTTTGAATGCATTCTCTTTTATAACATTAGCTAATTTTGCCAAGGTTTAATAGGCAGACCACCCATCCTTTCCAAATACAACTTTTTTTTCTTATTTTCATCTTACAAAATCTAGGTGTGTCTTATACTCCAGTGTGTCTTATACATTGAAAAAGATGGTAGTTACAAATGCAAGTTTTTTCCTCTTCTAACATAGGGCAAGAACAGTCTCTGTTCACATGAGAACTCAAGATAAAAAGTCCTTCAATGATTAGTCAAGCAGAAACAGTCCCTGTTCACATAGGCTGAGGCAAATTCACTCCCTATTATTTCCCAGCAGGGAGATTCTATAGGCACCTCAGATACAGAGCAATTAGTCCCATCAAACCTGCTTCTGGCAAAGGAATGACTGATGTACCCTGGAAAATGAATGGTTGTGAAAACCAGCCACTCCCAAACCCCTACTATTTATTTATTTGCCAGCCATGGAGGGGCTGCTAGCATCTGTATCTCCTTTTCCCTGAGAGCCGGCTTATTGCTTTCTGTTGCTCTCTTCTTCTTTCCTCTCTATGCATATAACCATCTGGGATGTTCCTCCCCCTCATTCAATTCAGGACCTGAAGGCAGCTGCCTTGCCACCTGGGGGAATATGGAAGGCCCCAACTCTGCATCTGTCTCTGATCCTGCTTTCTCATCAGAGCCTCCCAAAGGTTCCGAAGCTGGCCCAGGCTCCCCCCTCAACTTCCTTCTCATCTGACTCTGCTTCTGACTCTGCTGCTAGCTCTGCTGGCAGCTGATGGGCCACAACTATATGCTTTAGAGACATCAAAAGAAGATAAGGACAGTGATATAATCTAATTTCCAATGGTCCTCAAAACTGAATGTTAATATGGAGCCATTAAACTGTCTTCCTATTTTGATTATTGAATTTGGATGGGTTAGATGAAGTAAGTTGATGTGCCTTATCTTCAACATTTGTCCCTCTTCCCACAGAACCTTTATTTATTTCTATTCTGCCATTATTATTTTCAAAAATAACTCAAGGTGACAAACATATCCAATGTACCTTCTTCCTACTGGATCTCTGAGCAAATTGCCAACTGAATGTTATATTTTGGAAGATCAAAGGCCGTGCCTGAGCTGGATTTGAAGAACTATTGCTATCACTCCTCACAGTTCAAAGAAGATCACTGCTGTGTTTTTGTTTGGTGTTTCTGATACTTTCCTTAATAGAAGGGACAACTATTAAAAATATATTTTTAACCAATTTTAGCTTTATCATGTATAATGTAATTATCTAATCTGAAACCCTCTAATTTAGACACCTTTTAGTTGTTCTAGCTGACTGGGAAGTTTTGAGAGTTGAAATCTCTATATCAAGAAAGAACATAGATTGAGTTGGCTGCTTGAAATAGTAGCTTCCCCCTACCTCTTTCAATTAAAGTCATTTAAGCTACACTCAAATCTATTTGTCACGTAAAAATCTAAATGAAATATATAAACCATAAATATTTATTGAGCAACAGATCTGAAAAAAATTGGAAACAGCTAATATGTTTATAGCGCAGCAAAAATAGCTTATAAGTAATATCATTGCAAAAATTAATATTACCCTTCCTCATCAACATAGAGACAGTAGAGAAGATAGATAAGGCTGAACCAGTTTGGTAGATTATATATTTAAAAAGAAAACTTATATTCATCTGACTGCATAGTAGAGAACTCTAAATTAGAGAACTCTAAATTGAAATAATAAATGTTCCTTTACGGAGCATTAATATATGCATTTGTCTTAATTTGTTGAGTTAGAAGATATATATGATATAAAAAAACATTCATTCATCTACTCTGTCTGTAGAAAATAATGTAGAAACATTCATGTGCATTGATGTTTCCTTTTCAACACAGATTAGATGATTTTCTTGTGTATTACCAGAAACTCTAACAGAGCAGGAAAATGTTGTTTCATTAAATGGTTGCATGAGCAACTGAAAAATATGCGAATAGATACCAAATAGGAATAATCCATTCATATTTTGAAATGGAGGCAGGGAAACACAAAATCAAATTTGTACCATTTGATACTGTTCTGAGTTTTTAATATAACATTTTAATTGAAAAGGGCTTTCTTTCTACTGAATATCATTCACATATGTTTTTATAGATTTATTAATATCAAATATACAATTTCTCTGCATCTTTATTGAGGTAAATATTGAGAAGACAAAGTGAAGATTGTGGCACAATAAGATATATAAAGGAAATTCCACAGTACAAAGCAAAATACTATGGTCTGAAAGCTAATAAAGAGGAACTGCAAAGGATTTATAAGTATAGTGTGCCTTTACTTTTTATAAGTTGTTGTTTCATAACAACTAAGTTGCCAACTTGCACATTTTACCATGGAGCAGATATGCAAATTCCAGAGATATGGGCTGCATATTACTGGAATAGTTTATCAGGCACTTGTCCTATCCAAGCTCTTAATGCTCTCATGCAACACAGAATCCTTCATGTGTGGCCAAGAAAAAAACAACTGAACCTTGAAATTTATTTGAATGAAAGTGATCTCTGTGCTTTGCTGAATCAATGTGATATAGAAAATCATGAAAAAAATTCAATGACAAATAAATTTCATGATGTTTATCTGAACTGAGTTAATCATAATTCTTTTATAATACAATGTATTATAAAATAAACTTCTCTGGTATATTGGCAGAAATATATCAAGCCATAAAAGAAACACAAAGCAATACCTCTGCCATTAAATTAAATTAAATAAAGCAAATAATTTTGTCTAATTAATATTTATTTACGGTGCCATTAAGTAGAATCATCTTGTCCATTCCAAAAGTCTTTTATTGCTGCTGACGGTGCTGGAGGAGAAAGGGATGAAAAATCAATGTTAAACGAAGTCAATTTTCAGATACTAACCTATTCTTAAACTTACATTACCTTAGTCAGAGCTGCAATTCTCTGGGCCAATTCTGCCTCCACTTCTGGCAAAGTCTCAGCTTTCCTCATTGTTTGTTGTAGCTTTTGCTCAGCTAGCTCGAGACGTTCTTGCAGCTGTCTGTTTTTTTCCTCAATCTGAAACATAGATGAAAAGTCAGAATGGAATGCTGAAGTTTTCTTTACTGTCAATGTAGGAATTAATACAGCAAAACAAACTCAATTTAAATCTAAAAAAATGTCTATACTTTATAATAATCTGATTCTCAGAATTGCCCCCAAGGAAACTGAAAACATTTTCTGTGTTATTTATTTCCAATAAATATATTGTTCAAATATTAAAAGAAAAATAATAATAAAAAGAGGCATGGTGGGAAAATTTAGTAAGTTAATCCAGCTTCCATTTCTATTCTATTCTATTCTATTTTATTTCTATACCAGCCCACTCCCAAGGGACTCGGGGCGGTGCACAGCCAATCTAAAACCAAATATACAAAAGGTAAAAATAGAATTAAAACAAATTAAATCAATGACCCGGCGAATTAAAATTAGTCACTAACCAGTTAAGATCCAATAATTTATTAAAATTAAAAATTTAGAATTTAAAACCCCACTAAGCATTAGGCCAGACCGGCTTGTTGGAATAAGTAGGTTTTTAATGCGCGCCGGAAGATCTGGAGGTCAGCAATGGTCCGAATCTCCGGGGGGAGTTCGTTCCACATGGAGGGTGCAGCCAAAGAGAAGGCTCGTACCCTCGGAGCTGTCAGGCGGCAACGTCCTGACAATGGGACCCCAAGGAGGCCTGCCCTGTAGGACTGTACTGGTCGACTGAAGGCTGACGGTGGCAACAGGCGGTCCCGTAAGTACCCGGGTCCCAAGCCATGGAGCGCTTTAAAGGTGAGTACTAACACCTTGAATTGCACCCAAAAGGCCACAAGGAGCCAGTGCAGCTCGCACAGGAGAGGTGTAACATCAGCCGCGCGGCCGCACTCTGCATCAACTGCAGCCTCCGGATGCTCTTCAAGGGGAGCCCCATGTAGAGATCATTGGCATAATCTAGACGGGAGGTCACAAGGGCTGAAGTGACTGTACGGAGGTACAGTCTATGTATCTCACCTACATCAACCAAATATTACACCTCTTTCTAAAGTATGCCAGTAGTATGATAGAAAAATGAAAGAAATTATAGATAGTGCTTATGAATCTACTGTACAAGGAAATTCCAAATTAGCATAATAAAAATCTCACACTGAATTTTAATATAGTACAACTTATGTACTGTTTTTTTCTCTCTCTCCACATATACACATACTACATTATCACTGTTTTGAAAACTTTCTATTCTTGTATGGGCTTCAAAATCTATATCTTAGCTAGTATTCTTTGCCAGCTGCTTAAGAACAAATATTTTCTTGTTCTTAAACTGTAAGTGATAAAGCAAGATAAATAATTACTGGCATATAAAAATAAATTAAATAAATGTTCATATGATTGAACACCTTTTGCAGATTATAAAGTTCATAAAGTGTAGTAGGGAGTGCAATTAATAACTTAGCTTACCTCTTTCATAGACGTATATCCTGCCATATCTTTTCTTTCTTTTTGTGCCAAAATTAGAGTGCAGTCCCTTTGCCATAGCTTTTACAAGTCTCGTTAAAAAGGTGGACATTTTTTGTATTGTGTTTACTATGATTTAACTCTTAGTAAAATCAAAATTGGACTGTTTTGTATGTTACCATTAAGCTATATTTATTAGCATAAAATAATGACATAGAATACTGTCATTCCTTATAACTACCTGTACAGTTAATGTGTTCCTACATTTGCTGCTATGTATTTGCCATCCTTTTCACTTGGTTTGCTTTGGCCTTATCTTAAGATATTCTTAAAGGTTTGCCATCCTAGCTTGGCAGATAGCTGGTCTTACAACCCAACAAGTTCCAAGATAATACTTTCTCATGATAGCAAATTATTTTAAAAAAAGTCTAACCCTACACATGATTTATATTAGCCTCTCAATTTGATTGTATGACAATCCAATTTCATTCCTGACTTCAATCTATAGAAATCAATTAATCTAAACATGTGTGTCATAATTTGAAACAAATGTAATGAATAGATAGGGGAGGAGGGATCTTATCTGAATAATTTCTCCTACAATTCATTTGAGCTGTAGCAGCAATCCCAATACAGAACCTGACGCAGGATGGCTTCCTTGTTTGCAAGTTCATTTTCTAGTTTGTCATTCATGTCATGTATGGAAGTAGATTCCCTCTGTGCACTTAGGTAACGTTTCTCCAGGGTAGTTATTCTTTCTTCCATATCTTCTTTCTGGGCCATAGCCTTGAAAAAATAAGCAGCACATCAAAATACAACATTGGAATGGCTAGCAATAGATGTCCTATTCAACACTATGGAAAAAGTTTGTAATTAAATTTATTCACCTAGAAATAGACAAACTGAAAAGCAGGTTCACATTAAATCTAATGGACAAATTATTTAAGTCAGATGCTAAAAAAAAACCCAAAACCCTGTTAAAATTCCAAGATCCTGATGCAGATCCAAATATTGAATATTGCAGATAAGCAATGTCCGAATCTGGTATTGTCTGTCTACTACTGCATCTGTTCATTATAAATGGATTTTATTTACAAAAATGTTGTTAAATGACTAGTTCTGTCTTACTTCTTTGCCTCTATATCATTTCTTACATGTATTGTGATAAAAAATTAGTAAATATGCACAGATATATCCTTCCAATATAACAAAGTTAAGGGAGGGGGGAAACAAATACAACTTATAATTTTGACAGACAGAAACTTTATTTGGTCTTAATCAACAAAAATACATTCAGTAAAACAAACAAAGCAAGGTTAACCCTTAAATCAATGACTACTGGCAATCATTTGTAGGCGAAGCTGTTACATAATCTAACAAAATTAGAATAATAAAATATTATTAGACCAATTTTATTTGGTAATTGGCCAATAAAATACACACAGAGAGATTTATCCTGAGTATTTAACAGAAAATGCAAATAAAAGTAGGGTGCCCTGGATTTAAATAAGAAAGGACTAAACAGCTAGTGGTAAATGTGCCTGTAAAACTGGGTTTACAAAAAAATATGGACTTTAGTAAGGATAATTTTGTTTTTTTTCTATTCTATTTTCTATCATTCAAAAGCAAGATTTGGATATGAGGACAATTCATATTATCTTACAAATGTGGACATATTTTAAAATGCAAAATAACTCTTCAAATCATCTATTCAATTTACTTTCCTGGATAATTTGTGTTTTATAAACATGCTTTATAAATATTCTAAAATTATATTTTATAAACATTTGGAATGTTTCTGCTTTTTCTTCAAAATTCTATCCTATTGTAATTCTTCACAGTGTGAAAATCATGAAAATTAAAGAGATATTTTAAATGCAAATAATCATATTATTTTTAATAGAAAAAGAAAGAACATTGTGATTATGTAAATTAGCAACTTTAGGACAAAATACAGTTCTATTTAACATCTTGCCATTTTGGAGTGAGCAGTGAGTAGGAAAATTTAGGAACTTTCATTTAGTTTTGCCAACAGATGTCACAGAAGCAATATATTAAAAAACAATTTTATAGCAGTTAGTATGTTTGATGAGTAACCTACCCTTCTTGAATAATCCTGCACTACAAACTTACGTTTCTACAGTGTATCACAAGTTGATTAATTTTGTGTCAAATCCACAGATCTCTCCCTCCCTCCCTCCCTCCCACCCTCCCTCTCTCTCTTTCTTTCCCTCTCCTCCATCTCTCTGTTGTTTAAAAGAGCAAGCTCTGTATTTCCCATGGTAAGTCATAGAGAAATAGTGCTTAAACTGCTACACATGGATGCAAAAATGCAACTGCTATCAGAATATTCACCTACAATTAAACATCTTAAACTGCTAAATGACAAATTTACTTTCCCCAATTGGCTGTGAAAGAACTCAATTTCTCTAAATAAAATTATTCTCAAACCTTAACATAGGGTGAACATCCAAAAGGGATTTACCTCTCTAATATCTCTCTGATATTTGCTGTTCAATTCTTCACTTTTAATCAGGTCCTTCCTAGCAGTCTCTGCATCTTGCTCCACCTCTCCAACTCTGGAAGACAGGGCAGCCAAGCGATCCTTCATCTGTGCCATTTCATAATTTTGCTTTTCGAGAAGTTCTTGCAGTTCTATCAACTGAGCAGTTTCATCATTTGAGTCTATAGAGCCATTTGATAGACGCTGTTCAAAAAACCCCACAAACATATCAAACACTGGTAGCTATACACTTAAGAACCAGAGCAAGGGTTCAGAAGGATCAGAACTACATAGATATGTAGATTATATTTTCTTACTAATTCTGAACTCTGCATTGGTTATACTCTCTGAAATGTATTTTCAAAAGACTAGGTACCTATGTAGAAGTACTCTAGGGACATTAAACTATATTTAACCTGTAAAATAAACCACTCATTTGGAAGAATTTAGAATTTTAGAATTTTTTTCAAAGTTGTTTTTGTAGAAATTTATATTCTTTTCATGTCTCCTTCTTCCACAAATTGAATTTATAAATATTTTCTGTTATCATTTAATTGGTTAGATGTTAGATTTATTACAATGGTTGTATGTGTATGCTGTTTTTCTTCCTCTTTGTTTCCTTTTTCATTTGATTTGTTCTTCAAATATTTTGTAACATATATATGTGGTAAACTGAACTATTATTTTTTAAAAATGTTTTACTTTGATAAAATGATAAAGCAAACTATGCCAAATAAACATTATTATTATTATAGTCAATTTTTAGTGTGAAATTCATTCCTTCAAACATGGAAGCACTGGAACTGCAAAATAACACATATTTAATGTTAATACAATAGGAATATTGTTGTGAAATATTGACAGGTAATACTAAAATGTTTCCTTTAATTTTAAAGCCTTGGAACTGATTTCTAGTTTATATATCATTCAGCTTATTTCAATAAGTAATTGCTTAAATGAATAAATCTACTTCATTTATAAAATATATAGATTGCTTCAAAGATTCTAAGTATTTCTACTCCTTTGAGCTTAAAGAGGAGATCAATATATTTAGAAAGTATAACAATAGCTTTATGGAAAAGGATTTCAACATTCAGATGACATAATAGGTGCTGCTGTGATTTCTATATAAATATTTATTTGATGTTAAGATTATAATACATTCTGCTAGTGGGTTCTCATTTTGGTCAACTTCTGTATATGCTTATTGACTCATAGAATTATTTTTTTGCATATCAAGCAATTAATCCTTGATATTTATAAATGATAACATTAAGTTTTATTCAAATCATAAAAGTTACCTAAACAATTTGCCTACTGCTGATTTCCACAGAGTCAATGAATCACACTTGAACTTCCTGACATACAAAAAATTCATAGAATCTCAGCAATGTGTTCTGGGAAACGTATATGCTCTAGAGAATGTGACATTATTAGTATTGTTTGTTTGTTTGTTTTG